>JAZGTI010001014.1:0-50151 GCA_036877585.1 Botia kubotai | reverse complement strand
GTACTAAAGTTTTACACGACAGACCTAGATCTATTAAAACAAAGCTGCTAATGACCACTAATCGTCAGAACACAGGCGATGTGCTACTACACCTCGCTCATGTTTGTAAGAGGTGAGCTTGTTTCTTTTGCAACGCAAAACAAACACTGATGCAAGATTTCAACTGGCCCGAAAAACAACCCTCACCGTCCCCTAAAACTGACTGGATTGGCCCATACAGTTTGAATAATGGAAATGCAGATAGGACAGCCCCACAGGGTGGGCGTGATGCTGAGCAGGCTGCTGACTCAGCCAAACTTCCTGAAAAACAAGATGAGAGCTAAGGCAGAGACTGGCGTTAACATCCATATCTGCCCGCGGGCAGAAGACTTACTGTGCACAGGGGCCGTCCTGCCCGGGTGGGAAACGACCTGTCTGCAGAGAGCTGACACCCGCTCCATCTTCAAACCCAACACTGGCTCCTTTTCCCAATAATGGGCTTTCTGAATCCAGCACTATCGGTCCAAATAAAGTCAGAGTTTCTAACAAAGGAACCGAACTTATCAGAACGAGAGAAATACATCGTTTATCATGTGACTTTCAAAAGTGCTGTGAGTGTACATCAGGTCTGTTTCTCCTCGTGATCGATGAGATTTTGGGTTACTAAAAACTGGTGGATGCGTTTATAAGACAGATTTAAAAGAACTTTATCACAAGGAATCAATCGGTGTGTTTGGTATTCTGAAAAAAGCAACAGGTCAGTGAAGGGGAATTTAAATGTAACTGGGTTTAAAGTCAACAGGAAACGGCGTTACTTTTGTAATCAGGTATATGTGGAATGAAACAGTATTTAAGAAAAAACCTCTAGAACAGTACCTTATGTTATCCACTGGGAAATGACTGAATTGTTACCAATGGGAGTTATATACCGAACAGAGCCATGTGATTGGACAGGAGGGGTTGAAACATAAGGCAGATCGATCATGTCAGCAAAAAAAGTTGTTTCAGTTACTTCACATTTGAAAGACAACAAGCCTTTATTTTCTATAAAATATCTTTAGACCAAGATTGTGTATAAAAAGTAAACTGAGTACATTTTTAATTTGATGTTCTAGGTAGTACATGCACACTTTTATAATTAGTTTCCATATCCCAAAAACATTTATGACTATAATAGTTATGATTCAACATCATGTCCCTACCAACATGTATCACAATTTACCTTTGGATTATCTGTAATTCTTCTAAGCTTTCTCAAAAAGTCAGGCAGCAACCTTCTCTTCGAGAGAGAGGAGAAGCAGCTAAGATGTGCACTGGAAAACTCAGCATCAGGTTTCTGCCTGGACCAGGTGTTGTTTTATTCATCCGGCTAACAGAAAAAACCCTTTACATCCACTGTGTGTGTGTGTGTGCGCGCGTGTCTGCAGGGCTGTCACAGTGTGATCTGACTGAAGTGTTTTTCAAATCAAAACCAGCAATAAAAAAACCAACGCCCTCACCTTGCTACTCAAACAGGGTACGAATCTCCTCTGTCAACGACCTCTCGCTTTAATACGAACACACTGCAATCCTGAAACGGTCGCACATAAAGAGCCTCTCTTTCAGAGTTCACCTCTGAGCGGCGCGCAGACGAGCTAATTATGGCGCAAGTCAAAAAAGATGAAGAGAAAAACGACATCTAGGCGCTCGGGCTGCTACCCCTGTTGAGAGAGATGACTGTGTGGTGCTGCTGGGTTTGCTGGTGATTAATGGGCTGTGTTGTTCCACTGTGAGAGTGAGATAATGAAGAAAGCACCTTTGTGTTCCAGTCTCTGTTTCTGCCTTTATCTCCCTTAGATTTAATGATCAGTCGCCGGGCTTCCAAATAGATGCAGTTAAACCGGATCAGTGCAAACTTCAAGAGCCTCGTTTCCTCCACCTCCTACTGGTTAAACACACAAAAAGTTGGATTGTATATGCATCTTATTTGAAAAGAACGGTTTTAAATGACTCCAAATCAGACCAGATCCGTCCAGTCTGAAAATGAATCATTCAGACGAGTTTTGTGACCCAGATCGATGGAGTCATTTAAAAAAATTGATTAAATTTAAGACTTAAGTCTTAAAGCAGCTTTACGGTAAAAAAAAGAAAAAAAAACAGGGTCAACAATGAAAACTTCCCAAGATATGAGGCGACTGTAAACTCTGATGACAACAGTGTCAATACAGCTAAAGCAGATGTCGAGATTTTCATTAAACTTTAGCTGATTTTAAGTCGTTCTATTACTTACACACTGTTTCAGAAGACTATAAATACATCAAATAAGTCAATGTCTTGCTTTTTGTTAAGAAAGCAAGAACGTCTCCTATTACAATAAGACATGTTTTAGCAGCTCTCATTCAGGTGCCCTATTTTCCCAGCAGCAGCTGTCGGAGGTGCAGCACGAGCGACGCAGGTCCCGTGAGTTCCTGTCGAGAGCAGGTTTGCCTACACACAGATTTCAGGCAAATGTAACGTGTGTTCAGGCAGCTCTCATCCAGAGCTTCTGCAGACTCTGTCACTTTTGTAAAACTCAGCAAGGCTTCTGTGTATCATCGTATCCGCTCAGGCGCCGACTGCAGGCAGATGCAATGACGCTTCCCAGCAGGAGCCAGAATTTGTGGCTGGAGGCATTTTTGAGCCTCTTTGTGTTTGCCGGCGGGTAACTTTCAAGTTTTGCAGCTCCCATAGCAAAATCTGTATTTATTCACAACACTGTAAAATGGCACATACTGCAGCTAGAGCTTTTCATTATGTGAGTCTTGTAAGAGCCATCGGCACACAATCCTTTTAAGAAAACCCACATCATTAAAATCCACACAGCTAGAAAAGGGAACAAAGAGGAGAAATTACTTCAAATCTGGCCATTCCAAAGCAAAGAACATTAATGAGATCAGTGAGCCGCCTTCAACATATTCTGGGTGAGAAAGCTTAAGACAAATTGGTACTAAATGTAAAGATTGATGTTACTGTTAAACAACTGTTACATTAGTTTAATGTATAAAACCACAAACACACAGTAAACAGTCTGAAATAGTTTGAACATTCTACTACGTAGTAACTCACTGTTGATTTTTTGCATGTATGCTTCAGTGCTTCAGTTGCATGTATGCTTCAATCTGTTCAAACAGATTGACTACACTGGCCCACCAGCTAAACCAGAACAAAACCATCACTGATCTCTGTAAATCAATTTGGACTGGAGGGTCAGGATTTGGCTGTTTAACTTAGACATGTTAGTTCCTGCTGGATGGTAAAACTACATGATGCCTAGATGACAGAATTCAATACACGTTCTGCTAGAAAGTGAAGCAGGGGCCCTCAATGCCCAGACTTTTATAGACTGAAGCCCGGGGCCCCCACTGGACAGGCGCCCGCTTAGAAAGCATAAAGAAATTGTGTGTTTATGTATTTATTATGGCAGAGCTGTGTAATGTGTCTGTTTATATTGATAAGATATAGATACAATACGATTTGTGAATCTGAGCAGCATTTAAGATGACCTATGAACCAGCAGCAGCCAGACAACAAACCCTACAGTAAACGAACAACATCTGTAATTATGATTTATCTCCTTCACAGTGTAAACCAGCAGTACGGCTTCTTGACAAACTTTACTGTTTTCTCTCCCAAAGCTACATTCGTCTGCATTAAATCAGCAAAATAAACACAGCAGAGATCTGTCGATGCATTTGGTAAATGAACATGGATGTGTTCAACATTTATTCGCAATGAAACAGAGCCAGAATTCTGTCACTGCTCTGGCATCTCACTTTTCAACTTCAATTTTCACGCTCCAAAAAAGAATTTGGCTGCTTTTTAAAGTCGCTTCGACAATTAGGTTACAAATTGCTACTCCAGTGTAGCTAAAAATGAATATACTCGGTACATTTCATGTCTGAGTGTGGATTTTTCAGAGCTTGCGGTCGTAATGGCGAGTATGCGTGCTTGACTGCACCCTATTTGTCT
Organism: Botia kubotai; assembly: GCA_036877585.1. Taxonomy (NCBI): domain Eukaryota; kingdom Metazoa; phylum Chordata; class Actinopteri; order Cypriniformes; family Botiidae; genus Botia; species Botia kubotai. Next base: position 46,185 of record JAZGTI010001014.1, on the reverse strand, counting down.
GCATTACCTGCATGGTCTCTGCGGTCTGGCCGAGCGCACTCCAGTGTTTTGTAATGAGGGAGTTTAATTATTGCTCAGCCTGTGTGAAGACTCAACAGCACTTGTAGGACCCTCACCTCATGTCCCATCCACACTTACTGTTCTAAAAACAAGCATCTCCATGGCAACAGTTCTTGACGGGCCCTGATTTACATGCTTGGGATTGTGATTTTTGGCCGGATGTTTTTTCAAGAAATCCTGAAATTAAATTAAAGGGAAGTTTAGCTTTGAGTGCCGCTTTTTATCAAAATGAATGTAAGTTTCTCAACAAATAAAAGCTTAAAATAAAGCTTCATCTTACAGACTGAAAGACACCCATGTGTTCTCAGATATTTTGTTTTCACTGTCCATGAGTCAGAATAGTTTTAACAATCACCTTTGTCTCAGATGTTGCTCCTAGAAATGAGCATACTGATGGCATACAGTAATTGTAACTGTATATTTAATATTGTAATACTATAGCTGAGAAATATCTACGCTTCAGGAGTCTGCGTATTATCCCCAGTTAATTGCCGTTAACTGAGAAACATTTGAGATGTTACCTGGTAAAAGACTACCTTAGACCAGTACTTGTTTTCTGGTTAACAAGTATGGTCTTTATGGTGAAGCTGGTTAAGATAGTACAGAAACTTTTGGGGACACCAGCACACCCATACTGGTGAGCCAGCATTCGCAACACAACATAAACTAGTCTTTTTAGCAGGTAGCCAAGCAGTTGCACTATTTCGAAAACCCCGCCTCCTAAAGACACATCAGATCTGCAAAAATTGTGCAACATAATTGACAGGAAGCAAACAGTTTGGCTAGTTTTCTGATTGAGCCCAGAGCTTACAGATAGCATGCGTAAAAAGCTGTCCTCTAAAAAACAGGTGATTATGAAGCACCAGTACCAGGCCAAAAACCACCACGACAGGAACACAACACTTTATCACCAGCTAACAGAGTAATTGGCCAAACTAACTGTCATTCATTAAGGCAATCCCCACACCACCCCGCACTATACAGTACATGATATAGAGCCCAGCTCGTACTCGTTTATCACTGCTGCCTACTGGTTAGTTTAAAGTTAAGTGATGGAGTTGTTTTTGCTTCTGTGTGGACACAGCAGGTCAGCCGTTTCGGGAAAGAGGAATTGTTTCAGAAAACATCTGTCATTAATGATGCTGCAGGCACACCTGCGGTTTTCACATACGACTGGAAATGCTAATGTTTGCCTGGCATTTGTTGTTCTTTCGCCCTGACCCCCGCTGACCACGAGGTCATCACGTACTGGTCATTTTTAATAAAGCAAACTGTCTTTGAGTCAATGCCGCGATTAGGTTTATGGGCCGAGCGTTCTCATTAACAAGAATTTTGATGATGACAAAACAAACCTCTGCGCTCAGTCTGAGAGCCTTCATTACACTCAAAATATAGACTGACTGACCTTCAGTGCCTCCCCAATAAGCAACTAGATTTTTTTAGCAAAACTTGAGTGGTGCTACATACAAAAACCAACACAATGCCAAGGTGTGGTGGGTGGTTGCCAGTGTGTTGCTATGGAGTTAATAGAGTTTTCTAGGGGATTGATAATAGAGTGTTCTAGGGGATTGCAAGCGAGTTGCTATATGGTGGTTGCCAGGGTGTTCAGTTGCTTGGATGCTCTAAATGATTTTTAGCACATTTCTACTGTATGTGGTTGCTAGGATGTTGCTAGGGTAGTTGTTTACCGGCCCAAGTAAAAGACCAGCCAGAAGGCACTATAATATTCTGGCTTTAGATTTTTTAACAAGCTACAGGACAATATATTTCAATCACTTGATTTCTGTTTTTGTTGCGGTGTGCTGGGAAGCCCCGTTCACCATGAAATCTCATCTAATATCTTAATGTTCCACATGTATGTACACAATTTAGTGCATGTAGAGACAGACAAATAGCTTCAGCATGATTATGGGTGTAAATAAGGACTATTAATAACAATGCATGCAAAATGCTATTTCAGTTAACAGATTCCTGAGAATACATACAAACAAGGTTGTTCTACCAAGTCAACTTGCCTCTGCTTCACCATACTGACGAGGCAGTCGGCCCATTCAGATTCAACATATTGTTTAGCCTGTTAAATCCACCAAAACACAATACATCTGTCAACAGCCCAAATCATTTTTGACCACATCTCCAGAATTTTATGGTTATGATCTCTGGAGACATGCTAACTGAGCATTGCCAGGGTAACAAAAAGCTTCCAAAAAGAGCAAATTCTCCTATAATTAGATTTGCACACATCGCCTTCCAATGACATGCAGTGTTTCATTACCAAGCACGTCATCACCCGCATGTTACCATTTACGACCTCACGGTGGCATTGAGAAGAACGTGGACAATATCTGATTACTATATAATCTGACAGCAAATTTTAGACATGGAGAAAATGAGAAGCTACTTGACTTGGCTGGAAGGAGCAGGAGACTTGGGAGGGGGTCCAACGTGCCATTTTAATGATGAAGGAAACCAAATGAGCGTGCTTGTAATGGTCTCAGAGAATGGATTTACTCCACCTGGAGGTTCAGCATAATTAAAACCGCTAATGAATGGAGCTTTCAGTTCATGCGGCGCTGCCCTGAAGTCTGAGGCCACAGTGAAAATCAGGAAATCTGTGGATTTTAAACACGTTTAAACAAAGAAAGGTTAACCTGCACTGTAAGAACCCATGATGTTCTCAGATCATACTGGAAGAACATGCATCATCGGGTTCTGCACAAACGACTCGCGTGCACGCTCTTGTTAAAGATACAAAATTAAAGTGTTTTTGAAGATCACTGTATATAGAATAGAACTGAACACGTCTCAGATGAGAACTCGCATTTATAAACGTACAAACAGCAACAACACAGCACACAGCCCTTATACACAGCAGCATCTAACAGAGGGAGGCGGCGTTGGTGGGTTACGGATAATAAAGGATTTGGTATTTAAATTAAATCATTTTTAATGCACATTCGCTGCTCTTCTTGGCATTCATTAGCACTCGGCAGATAACTGCAATCATTACCGTCGCTTCTGCACAGGCGTATATCATCACGTGGACTAACAGACTATAGATCTCGATGATGCAGAAATGATGTGACCGACGCACACATCCTGGAAGACTTTCAGAGCAGATGACGGGCTGAAACTCAAATGTCCTGTCACAATTAGTGTGACTGAAGCCAGTTAAAGGGGAGAGAAGAAGTGCTCAGGTGACAAAAGGCCGTGATAACATGACAACATTCAGGAGCTAAAATCAGTCAGAATCATAAAGCCCATCATTAATTATCAACATGTTTTTAAAAGTTATCCAAGTTATCAAAAACATTCTTGAAGTAACGTTAGTGGAACATTTTTAATGTTATATATGATATCAAAAATCTTATCCTTAAGATGTTAGTGGAATGTTTTAAACACGTTACAGAATTTAAAACAATTAAATAACGCTCATACTCAAAAACGGTAATACAACGTGCAAAAAACTGGGCATTTTAAACATTCCTAGAACATTAATTCAACATTTTTAATGATTTTGTTAGCTGGGAATGCATTACGTTTGACAAATCAACATATTTAAGCATAGGAATGCTGTTTTGTTTCCATGACAACAAACTGCTCCTTCATTTGAACCCAATCATGTTTACATGCTCCTGGGTGTCTTCACTCAGGAACTCTTCCAGGAAGCACCTCTGAGGAGAAATAGGTTTCTAACCTCTTTTTTAAAGACATATTTTGTCGAAAGGGGCATTTCCCTAGAGACGGCTTTCTTTGCACGGAATTAACCTGCAAGGCCACGCGCTCCTTATTACTTTCAAAAATAGAGCCTGCTTAAATGATTTCAGCAGAATTTGCTCTATTCTTCACCCGTTTAATGATCTTCACAGAGCCTGTTCTGCATTTACACTTTATATCAGAAAATCAAATAAAGGTCTTGTGCCTCGAGGTGCTGCTTTCACTGCGCTGTCACACCCCAGTCGATTAATATAATGAGACGGAATACATTATGATATTAAGCGACGTTATTGAAGTGTCAGTGCTCAGGGTGGAAAAATTAAGGCCCAGCACATCCATACAGGCCCCCTATTTGTTTTCTGAGGGGAAACAGTGGTATGTACAGAACATCTTTGAGGATTACAAGGTAATCTGGTACTAAATACACATTACATGACTGAAATCATAAGCAGTAACACTTTTCACATGATGTATCACCGATCATTCTAAATGAGACCTGCGATCTTTACATTTTCATATCACATGCCCAACCATCTGTGTATGTTTTATCCACACAACCTGTCCTGACACTCTCGCTGGCTCTCTGAAGAGGTTTCCTCACCCAAGAAACACCAGTCCAAACACAAACGTCTAACAAAGAACCAAACCACACACTCTTTCAAACCTCTATTTTAACTTATGTCACGAACACAAACTTATGTTTGTGTTTCCAAAACTGCATTTTATTGCTTGTTAACTTCATAAACGGTGTAATTCAAACCGCCTTTTGGACTGACACACACACACACACACAGTAAAGTATTAGTTTGATGCAATCTTTGCTCTAACAAAATGCAAAATATTATATGCACTTGACTGATGCCAGACTGATATTAAGAGATATATTTTGCATACATACACACATAAAATATAATGATATAATAAGAGTGATATCTGTATTCTGTATTCGTTCTGCATGTGTATGAGTGTCGCGTACAGGTCCCGATCTGCTCGTTTCAATCTCGAGCTCTATAAACTGACACTGGACATCTCGCGAGAGTAGCAGTGCTCGTGTATCGAGCGCGTCAGGACGGACCTGAAGCGAAGTTCTGCGGTTTACGAGATGTTGAACAAGAACAAGAACAGGTGCACAGTCAACATAAGAGCTTCAGCTTCAAACATGGAGAGAAATCTCACACAACATCACCTCTAACTGCTGCTGTTACCTCACACGAACCTCCGCTCGGACCACAGGTCTGTTTGTGAATTCATATTTACATTATATTAATATGCACAGTCAGGAAATATTAAAAAAATATACAAATAATATATTAGTTTATACAAACTATACATCATTATACACGTATAAGCCAAGTAACGACAAAATGTTCCAGAGATGGTCATATATTAATTTGTGTCCCGCCATAAAATGCAGAACAAAACGAGATTCATATACCTGTGTTTTAAAGCATCGATGAGCTCCAATAAACGACGTCCGTTAGCGCTTTTTTATCCAGACGTGTGTAAATGTGAAGCAATATTGCCGGTTTCTCGTACTTTCCCTTAACATTTCTTTAGCGCGTCAGGTGTTCATTTACCGGCGAACTGTCTGACGAGCAGCTTGCGTACATGCGTGTCATTCATCCGCCACGCTGGGGGCGACCTCGAGCTGTGAACCGCAGATGAGGAGAGTCATGTACGGATAAAAGACAATACCACAGAACGAACATCCACAACATGCTGTTTCAGATCTGTCTGTTTAGAGACAAAACTAACAGAGAAAAGACAATATTTACACGATTGCAACGACTTAGTTGTTTTCTTTAAGCGTTGTGTGTTTATAACAGAAATCTTGGCAATGTTTTGGCACAGTTTGAGACTTTGAGATATTTTCTGAAACTTTAGAGGTAGATGTGAGGTCACTGCTTGTTTTCTCAGAAGTTAAATCGGAGAAACTGGATACTGTCCGAAGTCTCTGTTTAATCTCATTCTAGGTTAAAAAAATTACAATGTTAAAGATCTCATTTGTCCTTGACCTTTTCTTATGAGCAGGTTCTGTGTGTGTCTTTACTACACTAAAAAATCAGGAACAAAGTGAATATGCAACCAATCACAGAGGCAGACAGGAGTGCAAATGGAGGGTAAATTGAATTGTTAATATTTTATGGCGTTGTGCATGAATACTTATGTATTGTGATTTTGAGCGTTGAAGGGAGAGACAGGATGAAAGGGGACAGAATTTCACTCTTTTTCTGTTTTAAAGTCAACACATTTCAGTGATGGAACTCCTGCAGACAGTTTCAGTTTAAAGCTTACATCATTAGCTTACATTCCTTCTATACCGTTATAGAGATGAAACTGCAAACTCTGTCACGCCACTTAAAACCTCAGATTCCAGTGAAATCTGCCTTTGCTATTATTGTGAATGTATAACGTAAGCTGTACAAACAAAAAACATTAAGTCAATTTCAAATATTACTTATGTGATTATTTCAGCAGTATCTATTATCTGTTGGCTATTTCTTAAACGTTTGTTTCGTTTTAAAGGCCAAATTTAAAACGTAAAAATTCATGCTAAAGATTTTTTTTAATGATTACATTATACATAGCGCTCGTATCAATCAGTCCAACGTGATGTCACAGTAATTTCATCTATATAACACAAAATGACAGCAAAAAAGGCCTAAAATTAAGTCAAATTGACCCATAAACAGATCTGCATACATTACCATCTAATGATACACATGAAACAGTGTGTTAACTCATTCATTCCGGCTCACTTCAAACAGAGACCCTGGAGTCTGATAATTTCCCTGCAGTCTGACATTATGTGACAAACACAAATAGATTGAAATGCGGTGAAGACTGAAGGTTTGTTACGGCAGATCAAAGGTGACTCTGGTTGGGTCTGTATCATCATATGCTCTTGTACATCTCCACTTTCATCTGAGGTCTGGATGAGGCTCTTCGTCAGCGGGGCAATCTTGTCATTTTCCACAGCAATCATACTCAAGGCTGAAGTTGCAGCTTTTTTATTGATCTGGGTCGGGCACGATGAGTTTCATTTCGGAGGGCTCGCGTATCAGTCTGAGATAGAAACACACTCGCTCATGACTGCACATAAAAACACACCCTCCTTTATTCACCTGTGTTTGGACCTGCACTTATACATTATACCTCTATCACACAATATATCATAACTGGGTCCTAAATGATCAGTAAAAATGTATTTAAGGGCTTTTTGTCTGCTTTTATCATGTAGTACAGAATACAGAGAGGGGAAAAACAGGAAATAAGAGCAGACTTAAACCTGTAAGCACTGTAGGCTCATGGGTGCTTATTCAGCTTTAGGCATTTTTATATGTCTATGTTCTGCAAGTTAGTTTTATTAAAACTAACGTGTTTAACAGAAACTTTTTCTTTATTGTTTCACAAGTGTGAAAAGTATTTTAGGAGAGTTGATAGAGTTTAGTTGTCAGGTTGCTTTGGGTGGTTACTATGGTATTGCTAGGTGGTTGCTAAGGTGTTGTCATGGTTGCCTACCAGCCTCAGTTAAAATAGTCCCAAGTGGTCTTGTTTCCCGACTTCAGCTGTGGCATCAGCTCCTGATCTGAATCAACATTCACAGAGCAGCTAATCCTCGTTCAAAGCTCACTGCTCAACTGACTCCATGTTGCAATAAATCAAGCTCATTCAGTCTCTAATGACATCAGAGTTTCCCTCTCAACCTCATTAACCTGTCCAGGCGGGGGACACTCAACTCTGGTCCCTTAATCTCTTTCCCTGCCCACCTTCTCCCTCTGGCATCTGTGTGTTAGTAGTCTAACAGCTGACACGCTTTGATTTTTTACCATATCCTGTTTGTGTCCACACTGCTTAACTGAACCAAGGCAACAGGCTTCACATTTGTGTTAAAGGTGACGTGTGTCGGAACTGAGAATTTTCTCTACTTGTGTGAGAGTGTGTTGAGAGTGGTTACTAGGAGGTTGATTTTAAAATGTAGCTTTTCTCTGTTAGTTGACATTAAAAGCAGGCTGCTCTCTGCTAGATTTGTCACTGTGTCTGCAGAGAGAGGAATCTTGGCAGTGAGACAACCAGAGTGCATCTCTATACATCTCACATACCGAATGAAACTGGACATCTGAGTTCGCTTATGCTGATAGTTTAGAGAGAAGCAAAGATAAGGAAATGAACTGCCACGTTATTTCAGTTTGCGCTTGTCACATAAATCGCATTTTAGTGGAATTTATAATTATGTAGCATTATAGTGAATTAATGTGCTATTGATTCACTATTCAGCCATTTACATGGTTTTCTTTTATGTCTCTGCACAGTTAAACTTGGGATAGAAGATATTCAGCGTTACAATATTTTCTATATTTGCTTTTAAGTTTGAGGCTTCAGCTTTCAATTCACCCACCAACAAATGTACAAGCGCACACACAGGTGCAAACGTGTTGCGATGACAGCAGATTACCACAGTGAGTCGTTCTGCTGGGGGTTAAAATGCGATTAGCTTATCTAATACAAGCTTGTATGGCTGACACTGCCGGTGATAAAGATTTTATTTTACATTTTTCTCATGTGACACATGCCATCTGGGGTTCAGATTGTTCTAATGTACATTGGGACAGCTGGGTGCTTTCAGAATAATCGCATACATCTCTTACATCACAGCGTCTTTATACTGAAGTCACGATGCTGTACATTAGCACATAGAAACGATTTGATGGTAACGGAAAAGACATCTGCTGCCCAAACTGAACAGAAGTTATCTATTAAAACAGGAAGAGCCTTCTGACTAACATATAAAGCAGCCAATCACAGACGGTTTTGTTGTTACATTCCGTGCAGGGGCGGGGTTATGAGAGGTATAAGTACTGCAAACTTACACGGTTTAGATGCTGTTCGTTTTCTGTGAAACACAAAATGGACTGTTTTGAAGAATCTTCATTCTCCTTTTTTCCTTATAACAACAATTTCATTAATTCCATGAAAAGTATGTAGGAGTCATAGATCCTGTTCAGCTGTGACTGAAAGCACACAGTGATTTAAAACTAATGCAGCCTCATGGCTCTTCACTGTAGAGTTTCTGTGTGTTTTAATGTCTGAACTTCGACCATCATCCAGAGCTTCACCTGAGAGATGAATTGTTTAAGGAGCATGACCACAGTAAAGGGGATGGAGGAGAGAGAGGTGTGTGTTAGCTGCACACAGTTATTGATTGCACACAGCAGACAGAGACCTCAGATGTTGTGGCTGAGGAGGAACAGAGCGACTGAAGGAGAAATGGGACTCGGTTCACACTGCATCCTCTCACTTCTTGTAGGTTTGTCTTCAGAGCTCCGCTGCAGTTCTTCACCGTTTTATAAAGCACTGAAATCATAAATGCCAAGCTGAGCACTTTTAATCAAGGTTAGATTAACTATTAGATCAAATTAAAAGCCTAAAACATTTGACTTAAAATGTGATTTTTGCACCGCTGTGTTACTGCACGATTTCCTCGTTACAAAAATGTAACATTCCGTAAGATTGCAGCGCCCACAGAAATACGCCCGCAGGTACTTAACTAACATTAATAAATGGGACATTATTGTAAAGAGTTACCATTTGTTTAATAATGAAAAGGTCATATAATATTTAGTTTGATGTGCTGGGGTTTATGTTCAGCATTTTGTGAAGGGTAAGGCAGCTTCTTTTACTGACCACATGTAGAAACAAAAAACTGCTTTAATTCTTTGCGTTTGAGGTCGTGTTTTACACCGTATTCATGGAAAGTGCAATACACAGCAGAGCAGAGAAAAGCTAAATGCTGCATGACAGAGAACAACTCTGAGAAGGTTCTGTTATTTCACACTAAAGAACAGATTAGATTATGGGGAAATCAATGGATGCTTGTGAAAATGGGGCAGGGGGTGAAAGACTTTGAAAATCAAGAAAGCTTTCAGATGAGACAAAAAAGCAGCCGGCAGTTTCTGCTCTTTTCTTTTGCCTGTAATTTTCAGAGACGCCAGTTTGAAGATTCTTTCATACAATAAGTAGCTCTGTGTGAGACTGGTATTAAATAACCGTCTGGAATGTTGAAGTAATCGCACTGTCGATTAGCAGTAACTTTACTGCTGTACTTTGAGACACTAAAATAATGCAATGCAATTTTTTAGTTCTGCCAGATTCTGGTTTTGTCACCCGGGACATCACCCAAATGAGCCACCTGGTGTGTGTTCATCAAGAGTACGTTCTGTATACGTTATGAATGGAACATCAGACACCTGCAATTTCTCACATCGGGGTATTTTGTCCAAAAAAAGGAAAGTAGTGATTTTTTTCCCATCGCTACAGTCTATTATTGTGCTATCATCAGTTTTAAATTTGCCTTCTGCTGAACGACACCACGCTGTGATTGGTCACAATACATGTCTGTCAGATGATCTCTTACAGTCTAAATAAGGAGATTCTGGCAAGTATAAGCAGCAGAAGCAGACCTGATTCTATGCTGGAATGTGAGATTATTAGCATAATAATTGTACAGAATCTTAAAATTAATGTTATTTTCTAGAAACTTAGACTGGTTCATTTATGAATTTGGCAGGTGCTTTTAAAGCAACTCACAGTGCAGTGCATTGGAGATTTGTGTTATAAGTCAATGCATTCCCTGGAAATCAAACCCACGACTCTCCTGTTGCTAGTGCCACACACCACCAATCCAGCTACATTAACGCTGCTGTAGCGCTTGATAACGGCAACACCATTATCCAAATATTTTTACCCTGTCCATCAAATGTGATTTCATTTGAAATATTTGCATGAATATTAACCGTAAAGTCGCACACTAAATCTGTAAATTATGTATGCTCCCACTCGCCTTGTTTGATCAGTGACCCTGCGTGCAACACCGCCATTTCACACAGGCTTGTCTCCGGACGCCCCACCTGAACCTTTCCTTCTACCAGAAGATCCAGACAGGGGAACTAATTAACTCCCTGGACAAGAAATACACGGTGATGTCACAAGGTCAGCTTGTTTCCTTCTTTGGCTCGGGTACGAGAATGTAATAAGTAAACAAATATCACCTCAAAGCGCCGGCCTTCGTGACCCGCCCTACCACAAGCCACCGGTGTAATTTGGTACAAAAAGGACAGCTCGCAGGGGAACGTATCTCTGTTTAGGAGGAGCGGCTTGTTAAGGGAGAAACGAATAATGCGGCTTAATGCAACAGCTCATGTTGTGTTGACAGGCTGATGGGATACAGAGCTGAGAACAGCCCCGTGTAGATCCGGGAAGTGTTATGAGCTTCCCAATGCTTTCAGTGTGCAGCTTCATCAGCTCAAGCTGTGCATCACTGGAGACTCAACAACCAAGACGTTCAGCACCAATTCTTAATTACACGGCAGATGTTAAGGATACAATTAATTAGTTTCTGCTCCACTAACTGAGTTACAAAAGAGCTGGGGTTTCTCCGCTGAGATTATGTGCTGTTTTTTATTAAGGACAATGAATTCAAGCGACAGAGACTCGCTGCTTTCCAGGCATGTTGACGAAAAATAAAAGCAGAGCCGCGTTAATCTCGCAGACGAAAACGTTTGTTGACAAAAGTGTTGCATGATGTTGTTGACAATAACAGAGAAGCAAAATTGCAAGCTGCATGTAATGCAAAAACGTTACATGTAAAAATGAATATGAATGTGCTGTATGTAGTATAAGAATTGTTTGTTTATTTTTGTATTTTAATAAGTGTGCTTATCTATTTTTATGCAAATCTGTGTATTAAATTTAATTTAAATTTAATACTGCGTGTGTATGAAATTTAATACACATGCAGTAAGTATTAAATTTCGCCAATGCTGAAATGTTGAGCAGTGATTGTCTTTTAAATGAAAAAATAAATGTAATTAAATGCTGTTACAAACCTAATGAATAAATAAATGTTTAAAACAAAAACAAAAGTCTTTGTGTGATGAGGCCAGCAGCATAATATTACTGTATATTGACTCATTATTCTGAATACAATCAGTATTTTTTTATATTTGTAATTTAAAGTATCTGGCACCAGTTTTCCTGTTTTACTCAAACTTGTTCTGCTAGCAGCTGCTCTGAACAATAGAACAATGGCTCAATTCAAGTGAGGTATGACAACTGAAAAAATGATTGTGGCTTTATTAGCAGTGAAATAATGATGTTTTATTCCAGCACATACAGTGCATTGCAAAGTATTCATACCCCTTGAACTTTATCACATTTTGTCAGCTTACAACCACAAACTTAAATGTGTTTTATTGAGATCGTATGTGATAGACCAACAGAAAGTAGCACATAATTGTAAAGTGGAACGAAAATGATATACGGTTTTCAAAGGTTTAAGCAAATAAAAATCTGAAAAGTGTGGCGTGCATTTGTATTCAGCCCCCTGTACTCTGATAACCCCTAAATAAAATCCAGTGCAATCAATTGCCTTCAGAAGTCACCTAATTAGTTAATAGAGTCCACCTGTGTGTAATTTAGTCGTGTACTCCACAAATCTGGCCTTTATGGAAGAGTGGCAAGAAGAAAGCCATTGTTGAAGGAAAGACATAAGAAGTCCCGTTTGCAGTTTGACACAAGCCCTGTAGGGGACACGACAAACATGTGGAAGAAGATGCTCTGGTCAGATGAGACCAAAGTTGAACGTTTTGGCCTAAATTAATTAATTAGCAGGGGGGCTGAATACAAATGCACACCCCAATTTTCAGATTTTTATTTGCTTAAAATTTTGAAACTCATGTATCATTTTCGCTCCACGTCACAATTCTGTGCTACTTTGTGTTGATCTATTACATAAAATCTCAATAAAACACATTTAAGTTTTTGTTTGTAATGTGTAAAAGTTTAAGGGGTATGAATACTTTTGTAAGGCACTGTAACTCTATATGTCATGTATTCTATTCTGTCTTATAACTTTACTCCTATAGCAAATGTTCTTTGACTTTGAGATATATTTTCTCACTGGTTCTTATGAAAGTATGCAGTTACATCAGACGTTGTGAAAATAATCTAATTGTGCTTTGTGCTTCTTCCAGCCATTTGTATTAATAAATGTTTATTGCTGCGGGGTGTCCGGGGCTTGTTGTCACAAAGATAAGCTTTCACAAGGATTATAACTCCGTGACTATGAGGATTTGACTCTAAAGTTTAATTGTAAATGTAATTTTTTTTTATTGGACGTTAATGTAATTGCTATTGCGTAAACCAAGGAGACAAAAAACGAATAAAACCAAAACGACTTTGTTGTTTATTTTTCAAACAGTGACAGTTTCTATCTTCATACGGGGGAATTCTAAATTAAAAGGAAACTTCACGGCTTACACAACGAGCTTTCAATAAAACGTGTGTGCCTGTGTAATATAAAGGAGAAAAAACGGAAATCGGTTTTCTGCCGAAATCTGCCTGACTGAAGAAAACTGAAGACTGCTGCCTTGCTTTTACCAGATAGATAGAGAAACTTCAACACCCATAATGCACTGGGGATGTTGCCCCCTGTCGATCCAACCGTACGTCAGAAATGTGAAAGTAAAATGTGTAGTTTTCACAAAAACCTGGTGAAAAGACGACAAATAACCATGATTTTCTCAACTGGTAACATGAAGTAAACCTGGTTTATTTATATTAACTGAACATTGTGATGACACAAAGCAGGTTGAAAATCTGTGACGTTGCAGTTTCAGACGTGCTTGTTGCTGTTGTTGTTTTCAAACGTCAAATTTGAAATGCAGGGTTTGTTCTGTGTCTAATAATGTGTGTAGACATTAAAATATGATTCTGTATTCAATATAAACACTGTGTGTTATTTTATCCACTGAGGGTTGTAGGAAAAGTCTGGGCTTCAGTCTGCTCCTGTTGTGCAGCCTGCAGGAGAGAACCGCCCATGCTGTCACACTCTCTGTTTTCATTAGCATGCTTCGCCTGTGCGCTGAGCTGTTGTCTCTGACTCAACAGATTTGTTTTCATGGATATCATGTCACCCCTGACATCTCATCTCGGGTTCTGGAATCACTCCGTGCTCCTCGCCTCCGAGTTACTCAGCAGCTGCAAGAAGCATTAGATTTGCACTTCAATTATTCACTGTTCAGTCTGACCGGCTCTTACCTCACCATAGACCGTACACACGAGCACAACCCCATCCTGCAGTGGAGTGATGTCAGAGTCTAGATTCACTCTATAGAAGAAAATAAAACCCAATCAGAAAAATAAAACCTAATAATTTCACCCTGCTGAAAAAAGACAACCTAAACCAAACCAGTCCAAAGTGGTTAGCTGGCCTCAAACGTGGACAAGCTCAGCTCGATGGAGATGGAAAATCTGGCACCTGTAAAACATCGATGCAAGTTTAAAAATATCATCAATATTCATTTTATTAATTTTATTATAATTAGCGAATTTTGAATGGCTGCCAGTGAAGAAAGAGGCTTTCCGAAAATAGGGGCAAACAGACCCTTGCCATCCTTAAACCTTTAAGTAGACCTGCTTAAGATGTTTTTACAGAAAGGCGTCTTGGCTTTAAACGAGTGAATAAATGTAAAAAACATTCTGCACATGCTGAATTGCCCCTTCAGGGTAAATAAATTTTGTCTGCCAATCAACCTCAACTGAAAATCATTTATTGCCTCTGATTTGTGGGTATGAATGGAAGACTTTGTGAGAAAACCAGCGGGGTGTCAGGAATTATAATGGAGGCTTCATTTACGTTTTGTGAAACAGGAAACAAGATTGCAGTCAAGCATTTGAAAATGATCGATAATTGCTGGTGTGATTTCACAATCGTTCTGATGAAAGAACAGTCTTTTGTGCTCTGGCTGTTGTACAATTTTTGTATAACTTTTGTGTAATGTTTTTTCTCCCAGCTGAAAATTTTACAAGTTCCATACTGTTGAAAAGTCCGGCGTGTGCGTGCCGAGAGCAGCCCCTGGGTTATCTTTAAAAGTTCAGTGTAGAAGAAGGTGTGATGATCCAGAACCAGCCGCTGATGCAGGAGGTCATCTGCTATGCAGTCCGAAACCTAATGAATACACAACGGGACACGTTTGCCTGCAGGACACGAGTCTGCACGTCTCATTTCCTGTCGAGGTTTCATTGTACAGAACACGCCGTTCTTGAGCTCCACTGCGGGCGCATCAAAGAGAAGCAGAAGAGGAAGAAGAAGAAAAGAGAGGAAAGTGGAGTGTGACAAATCTCCTCAGCTCAAAAACAACAACATAGCCCAAAGGTCACAGCAGCTGCTTTGAAACATGAAAATGCAGAACGGCTGCTACAACTTCTCCAGCAGTATGGAAGAGATAATTGGTCTTGTTTGTGAAGCTGTGTGTGTTTTCGATCCAAAGTGTGTCTGAGTGGTTCAGCTGGATTGAAACATGTTCTTAAAGCATCAAAACTGCTAGACAGTATAACTTGGTATCGTACAGTAGTATCCTGTAGAACTACTGTATATATTGACATGATCATAGCATTTTTCAATTTCAGCTTGATTTTTTGCAGTATAGGAATGTGTCATAATGGTTGAGCAGCCATGCAACAGCTAACTATTCAACTATATTATGTAGTAACTATTTATTTAGTATTTGTATTCGTTCTATTTTTACCCACTCTTTCACATCATTACACAAACTACAGAATTTCTCTACGGTACCTTTAAGAGTTTCATGTAAATGTTTCTTGCACGTGAAATGAGTATCTTATGCATTACATGTTTGTTCCTGAGTCTAATACAGTTATGGCTGCCCATTGTCTAAATAACAATCTGCTGGCACGGCCTGCGTTACATTGTGACAGGTTCACAAAACAATCTGTGATAAAATAGACTGCTCAGACTGTTAAGGTTGTTCTGAAATGACGAGGGATCTTGTTAAAAATAAACTTCTGCAGAACCACATGTTTCCCCACAGCAAAGAACAGCAAACAATTTGGTGGAATTACCCGCGTTACTCTTGTCTTGGTTACAGTATACAGAAGGTGGAATAATATCTTTTTCTATGGTCTCAGAATAATAGGATGGACACAGACATGTGTGAAAGCATTATGTTTTGAGTTACAGTAGGCTATGTTATGTACAGTAGTAAAGTTTGAGGAACATTTGTGAGGGTTTCACTTTAGTTGAGGTCAAGAATAGAGCTGAATCAGTTTGTAGGCACACGTCATGTTAAATCTACACGAGCCCCGTCTGGAACCCAGTGAGATTTTAGAACGGTTTATTTCTTATTTGTGAGCAGATGTTTTTATTTTATAGTTTGTTTTGAAACCATTGTATTCTTTTCCAGCGTGAATTGCTAACTAGTTGCTTTCTAGGGACTACAGTTAAACAGATTTGTTAAACATACTTGTGGTGATTGTAATTTAATGAAACGGCAGCAATGAGAATTTTATAGTTCACATTTGAAATATGACTGTGTGTAAATGATGCTGCAGAGCAAAACTCACTCATAAATCAAAAAGCCCAGTTCTAAAAACCCATTAGAACTTCCTGGGGGAACCCGTGGCTTGAAAATGCTAATTCTCCTCCGGGTTTGTAAGACTACGAACTGAACCGCTCTGGAGTTTGTAAAAAGCCTTTGTTGTTTATGTTTTGCGTCATCTCAGAATTTGCTGGTTGTGTCATAACTGCATTTCTTTCATGACTTATGGAGATTAGAGTTGGTGCTCTAGTTTTGCATATGACACGTCATCCATCACTGTGTCCGATGGTGAGAATAGCTGCAGGTTCTGTGTTCTATAAAGGGTAAAACTGTAGCAGCTGCTGGTGGAAGCAGAGGTCATCTCCAGCGAGAACAGGCGCTGTTTCTTCACCGGAGGGCTTCTTTTGCTCTTCAGAGGAGCAGCTCTTATGAGACTGACCTTACACTTGATTCTACATGAGCTGCTTGTAGGTTTTGTAGCTTTGCTGTGTTCTGTGGGGATTATCATGAGATTCTTGGTGTATTAAATGGGTTTTATGAGATATGTATTTGTGATTGTTGCTTTTATCAAAGACTGACACGGTTAAAGAGACTCCTGATGGAATCTTGCTGTGCTTTTAGAATGAAACTATACTGTCGAGTTCTCCTCCAATCTTAAAGATGTAGTTATTTATAGATGAGGTGTTGTATAGGTGAATTTCGAGAGAGTCATTATCCAACAGAACTAACGTAACATCTGTAATCTACATTATAAGAGTCATTTCTGCCGCATCACTTATGTCTTAATGTAATGAATACATTTTTATAAAAGATGTGACTCACATTAGTTAGTCATCTTGTATCACCATAAACAAACTCAGACGGGTTTGAAATGATGTCATTAGTTTTTTTGTTTCTCGTCGTCAGTATTACTTTCCATCCTGCTAGTGTGTTGTAATGGAAACAGCACAATTTGATCTGATATTTTACTGATAGATTTTATTTATGATCTGATGATGTTTTGTGGTTCGTTTCAAGCCAACATCCTCTAAACTATTTCCTCCTGTGATTAAAAAATAACAAATTAGTTCTGTTAAATACTGAATCTCATCTTGTGGTCCAAAGACTAAAAACTCATACAGGTTTGGAGGGTAAATAAATGAACTATCCCTACAGCATTGACACTTTTGTGTATGTTTGTTTGAAAATCGTTTATGGATTTGTTTGTGTTCTTCTTGAGGGAGGGACGTTTATTCACTTTGTTGTAAATTGCACACCCTGAGATAGAGCCGCCTCGGCCTGAAATCGCTTAACAGCACCTCAGTTTTGAGATTTGCTGACAGCGTACGGCAGGCCACTCTGAATTATTTATGTCAGACAGAGTTCTTTGTGCACGGAATGCGTAACGAAAGGTTGAGGTTTATAGGCTATAAAAGAGAGAGATCTGGTAGGAAAATGATCAGAGCGAAGGAGAGCAAAGATTCATCGCACCCATTTCTGGAAACGCTTGCAAATTAGTTTAGCCAGGAGTCCAAGAGAAAAGTTGGAACATGTCTTTTGTCGACATGCTTTTCCGACACGTGCATGACAGCATTGCTGACCTTTTTAAAAAACAGAATGCGCTCGCATGGCCTTGAATTAAACCGAAGCATGACCTCAGCTGCTCTGTTGCTTATTTGGGCTTCATGTTTGTACAGATATTGTTCTGCGTAAGTGTTTTTTAGCCGAACCCGTAACCTCTCTCCAGCGCGAGGGAGCTTTAGTCCCTTTCCATTTAATTGCCCTTAGCAGGCTGCTGAGTTATCAAAATACCTAAACAGCCACGTTCTACACAGGAAGTGATGTTTTAGTCATGGGACGGGGCATCAGGTGGGCGACGTGGATTTCATCATTAAGAAACCTGGTGTCTCAAGTGTATGTGTTTTTAGTCTCTGATGCCTTCCACAGTCCGAACCAGCTCAGCTCGCTGTAAACCTGGACAGTCCCGAGTACACAAGGGAAATTATCACTGTTACACCATTCTGATGGGATTAGTTCTCTGAACAATACTTAAGTTATAATATTTAACAGGACGACGGTGATTTCATGAGCTAATTGGGAGCTAATTGCAGTTTTTATTAAAACGATTAATCAAAATATTTCAAAAAAGTTTAAACATTTTTAAACAATTGTCATTACATAATACCTTCTGTCTGAACACACACACACTTATACACACACACACACACACACACACACACTGGTTGGGATTATATTTCTTGGAGGATCCCCTGAATTAGCTGAAGAAGGAGTCATGTTCGATTCAGATGGGATTAAGATCAGTAAATCTGTCAGTGAAACAGATCGTTGTAAGATCCTCAAGGGGAAACTAGTTCTGTCTGATCTGAGCCATTTGTAAAATGATCTTTTTTCACAATAAAAACTATAGTAACGGAATAGAGATTTGTCTTTATAACATACATTTGTGCAATAAAGATGTGAATGTATATCTTTCATGTATCTCTCTTATGACAATTTCTCACTGCAGTTATAGTTTTATGAGTCTAATATATGGAGCGAAAATGTTAAAGCGTCCCTTTATCAGCCTGTAGAGATGTCGGATTCAATCAGATCTGGAAATGAATGACCTGTCACTAACTGAAAATCTGATCACTACAGCTCTGGCCAAAGAGGCTAAACGAATTACCTTCAGTTCTTCATCTTAAACACACAATGAGTTTGACTCTGTGGGTATCAGACGGCTGAGCAACATAATCCCACAGCAGAGAGCGAAAGGTGTTCATCACTCATTATTGCTGTGTTTATATTGGGTATCTCTAGTTTGGAGCGGGGAGCTCGATGTTAATCACTTTTGGTGAAAGGGAAAAAAATCAGACCAGCTTCAGTAATGATCAACAGCCAGTTTGAGTCACGCGAATTACCTCTGTAACTCTTATAGTGCTTTTAGGTCCCTCCTGGAGTTGCTCCTGGTCGCCATAGCAACAGCGGGGCGAATATATTAAAAAAAAGCTTTTGTGTTTTATTCCTGCTATGAATAACTTATTTGTGTTCTACGTAAGAAAAAGATCAGACAGGTTTTAAAAGACATGAGGGTGGGGAAATGATGATGAAGAAAGTAAATGTTCTGGTAATTTATTTCTTTCATTACTGGACTATTATCAACCGCTTCATAGATGAAACTGCACAGAAATAAAAGGATAAAGTTCATATTGTCCCAGATTATGAGAAAAATCACAGGCGATTAGAAACACGCTTAACATGCAACACTTCACTTTGAATTGTAGGATGAATAGTTTCTGATAACAGTTGTCCAGGTTAGCTGCTGTAATTTCTCAGTGGCTCGTATCTGCTCATCTGTCATCGAGAAGAGTGATTACAAGAGTCCAGATCACATTAAAGCCTCTGATTATAAATATCTACAGCTTGATTTCACCAAGCAACATGTTTGAAGTGAAAGATTGAAGAATTAATGACCCTCGTTGGATGTCCTCGTTTCTCAGACAGGTTAATGAGATTGTGAGGACCGTTAGCGTCAGAGGTCCTCATTAAAAACAGGCCGCACCTCGATTCATCTTAGCCGGGCGCGAGGCTGGCAAAAGCAAGGACGCATGCTACAAGAATTAATCGTTCCGTCAATGTTGATTTTGACTGAGGGCAAACCACAAAAACAACACTTGAAAACAGCTGCCAGAGCTCCAGGACACTGTCAGCCATCAAGTGAAACAGCTACATGTCTAGCTTCACACCTCAGCTATTGTAGCTATTGTAGAGCATTTTATATGAGGAATTGTGTATTGTCTTTTCATGGTGTTCCATCATGATGCATCACAGTAGTTCATTGGGTTCAAATCCAGACTTTAGCTGGTGAGCTGAACAGTTAGGGAAGCTTTCTTCAGGTGTATCTAAATTTATGTGTATAATGTAGGAATATGGCTAAATATATGCGTGCTTAAACCTGCAACCTTTGGGCTTGATTATATTAAAAAGGTTGAATGCAAATCTTAGCCTCGATTTGCATACAGGTCAAGTCTGTGTTGATCAGTTCCAGCCTGTAGACTTTTGTCCAGTCTGACATGCCAGATTCCAGAACTTCTCAGATAATTTGTTCCCCTCAGACAGCCTAGTCAGATTATATCAACAGTTGGGTGTCGCACAGATTTTCAAGCAACACCTCACTGATACATGATCTGAGTACATCTGTCTGTCAGAGATCAAAGACCTGAAGTTTGTGATGCATCACCTGTCTCCTGTATGTCTAAAGACATCAAGTACAGTAGCCGAGGGGGGGCACAAACCATGCGCTAAGGGTGCAAGCATGTAATTGAAACGGTGATCCTGCAGGCACATGGCACAGTGTGGCATCTTTCTGGATCAATAAATAATCCGTTCCTCTGACCTTGAGCGAGACGAGAGTGGAAAATGACTACACTGCTCCGTGTGCATCTCTGGACGAGCAGTCTGAGGGTTTCACACAGTCGAGATGAAAGCAGAGCAGAGTCGAGTCGCAGAACTAACGCTGTTCCTTTTGATCTGCCTGCCCGCTGAAAACTAGCCTTCGTGTTTTGTGACAAACTAATGCTTTCACAGACATGCAAAAGAACAAGTTCATTTGTTTTCCATCAAGACCACGACGTTAATATTAATATAACGCAGTGGCTATGAAGTTTATAAAATGCATTTTGATGCATGTGTTCAAATGTGATGCGTGTTAGTTCTGTGTCGCTAGTGGCACCAAAACAGAAGTACAAAAATAACCTTGGTGGGAATTTTCACATCACATGATGGGGATCAGCACATGGGGCCTTGACGATGTCATGTGAACGTTTATATAAAGTGGTGTGTTATTGTTTTTAGTTGGTAATTAATTCCAATGTACTGTTCCATCCCATCTGTATTATCATTCTAAACGTACAGAAGCACAGAGGGAGCAATACTAGAAGATACACTGCAAGAATCACAAATGCAGGAATGTGGTTTAGTTCTGGATCTGCTTGAAGGTGCTCAAGGCTGCAATGCATGATGGGATATTGACTGCCCGCCGCTGATGCCACAATATTTTTTTTAACAACAATAAACATGATAACAACAGTCATTCTGCAACACATCACCACCACTTTGGCCACATCAGTGAGATCTTTATAGTCGTCTTTATGGAGATGCGTTATCTTCCTTTGGGGCAGTAAAGAGAAGCTACATAAGGAAGTCAATGATTACAAAGCTCATAAAATAACCACGTTCACCATAAACTGTCATATTCAGAGCATTACAGAAAGATGAAATGGCCCCTCAAGCAGCTCTTTAACCAACCGCAAACCAAAAGCTTGTCTTCTTCATCCAGAAATATGGAGCACCAGGCTCACACCCCTGTGATGGTATTAAGATTAGGTCTGATTGTGCTGGTCGTGTTGGATGGTGACAGATGGTCCATGACATGATCTTCTGCTGTTGATAGATGTCAAGTCAAATTTTGCAGAGCTCACAGCCTGTGATCCAGCAGGTATTAATGGACTTTCCAGAGGCGGTCGCTGACAGAACATGGCGTGAAGTTTATCTCTGAGGCAGAGTGGATGTCTGATTATACCGTGATGTCACCCGTTAACAGCTGATGATGGGTGACGCATGCGTCTGAACGGGTTAAGAGATGTTTAACATCTGTACAGTGAGCTGGCCATCTAAACTCAACACATGTGAGTAGCATGTTGGTTCTGATTCTAAGAACAGGTTATCTGAAGTAAAAGTTGCTGATAAAATGAAAAGGCTAGTTTTGTCATTGTTTACTCACCCTTGTGTTGTTGCAAACCAAAAACAGACCAGATTTTTTTTTTATTTGTTTATTTTGTTTTTAATAAAATACTATTATGCACGACACAAGAAACTGAAAGTTCATGGTGTCAGTTTTGGTTCTGTGTTTCTTTTGAACAAAATTACGACATGGGAGCGAGTAAACAATGACAGAAATGTATATTTTTTGGTGAGCCAGGTGCTTTCTCAGATTCTGAATGGAGAGACACGCTGCTAAATGCAAAGTCAGAATGTGAAAAATAGCAACATTCAGCCCAGATAAACGTCGTCTTGTCCTCACAGAGAATCTCAGCACACTCCTAAAGACTAAATGACTGTGTGTAAACTTCAAACTAATGACAGTGTCAGTTCAGGGTGTTTGCTGGATGAAAAGGCTGTAAATAAATTGATTCTCTTATCTTTTTCCTTACACTTGACAGAACAATCATTCCTGTATTATTAATTGCAAAGTGACGGACATATTGTCTCCTCCTCTCTGTGTTTTGTCTGTTTAATTGGAGAAACAGGCTGTTGTAAGCTCCATCATGGTGTCAGGAGGGTGGTCTTCTGCTGAGCAGGACAATTAACCTTGTGTTTTCTTGAGGACAATATTTCTGATTTGCTCTTAAGTGTTCCTCACGAGCCGGCACGCATCTGAAGTTTGTTAAACCTTAAATGTGTGTGTGTAATTACTTGCCTTATGTACTTAGTACTTTTCTTACGTAGAGCTAAAAACATCATCATACACTTAAGGTTTAAAACTTCAAGAAACTTCCAAATCGACATTTGTTTTATATGTCAGATTCGTAACAACACAGCTGATGTGCTTTCTGCCGTTGGTAACTGCTGTAAATGCTGTTTTTCATAGCAATACCTGCGGTTGCCCTACAACCAAAAACATCAGGGAAACACTGATCTCTACGTTTACACACTGTGTGCTGTGGATAATTTTACCTCCCGTCACATTAGCAACCGAAGGCTGAAGAAGTTCTGGCGTGCATGAATTAAAACAGAAGACAATCGGCCCGCGCTGTGTTGTTCTCCGAACTGGCCTGACCTTTTCCTTTCTAATTAAAACAGACAGATACCCGGGATCGTTCTCATTAAATACTCTACAAACCCTTCACTTAAAGGGCTATCAGTGACTCACTCATGTGTGAGAAACCGTCTTCTCCAATCAGATTTACAGCAGCCTCATGGGCTTCTGACGACACCCTGAGACCGTGACAAAACAGACGTCTCTTTAAAAGTCTCGGATGCTGGAGTTTATTCTGCGAGGGGTTTTTCAGACGCTGTGACAGGACCCACCATGTGTGTGCAATAAGCTCTCTGTGTGTTGACACATACGACCATCAGTGCCAAGATCTTTAACTCCTGACGTGGTTAATGAACATCTGAAAGGCACGAATGCTAATTAGTCATTTGCTAAATGTTTCAGGCAGGACGACTTTAAATGACACATTGTGGTGATTTTGGTAGCGAGTCTCTTCCACGTGAAAATGTCTGTGAGTTTGTCAGAGCTTGCTGTGTGTTGTGTTGGAGAACAGCTTTTCTGCACTGATGGAAACAAAGATGTTGCAAACTGTCAATCGTCAGAAAATGCTGTTTCTGTCTCGCTCTGGAGGAACATGCATGTGTTCTGACATATTGGGCTTCACTCACTAGGAGCGAGTGAAACAAATTGTGTAAACTGTCGTTTGCATTATCTCGGCTACATCTGTTTTTGCTTCACACGCACACTGTACACTCAGTGTCCCATGATGTTTTTAAAACCATACCCATTTTGTTGTTTTACAGACGCACAAATGCCATGTTCTGTTGTGTGATTCGTTTCATAAACTATGTATACGATCAAATGTATCCAATAATAAAATTAGCTAGTCATCAAATGTACAATTCCCGCCTCTTCTAAAATGGTCGTTTTGGCTTGTGCAGCCTCTTCGTTTAGGCATGAGTCATTCAACCCTGTTACCCAGGTTCATTGTTAGAGACGGTTAAATCAGACTCTCTGTCTTGCTTCATTTCCTGTTCTCTGTATGCTGCTCTCATCAATACATCTGCCAGAAAGTCAAAAAATACTGTTAAAAACTTTCCAACTTTTATGTTGTTAATGAGTTTTGCAGTTAGCTCTGTTTGCCCTTCAGAGCACAAACTGCCTCTTGATTTTCTCCCCATTCAGTGGGTTTTGTTTTGTTTGCGAGAGCCAAATTTACATTCCCCGCTGTTATGTGTGAGAAAATAAAAACTACAGCAGCCTCCGTTTGGAAAAATAAATAAATAAGAGAGCAAAAGGGGAAACAACAGCTACACAGGCAGACAGTAAGAGGGCAGCTGGCCAGATTCACCTCAGGCCCTTCAGGGCTGCATTAATGGGCGGGAAGTGATCGGGTCAGCATGAGGGACACGCAGATTACTCACTGATGTTTTCCTCTAATTGTCATTCCCCATAGACCACTTCATCCTCGGGGTCCACACGCGCCGGCCAAAGATAAACACTTCTTTCCCTTCTGCCCTTCAGCGTCCGGGGAAGCGCTTTATTCCTCCGCCACGCATCGCAAGCTGTGAGGCGGGTCTCACGCGTCATGTATTATTATCTCGTGCGCTTGCTTATCTGCGTGCGCGCGCGGGGCAGCGCGCGACTCTCGTAGAACTCTTGCTATCTGGACAGCACGTTGTCCTAGATAAAGCTGTAATTGATCGGGTGTGTTCAGCCCGCAGGAGTCACGCTGTGTCCTCTGTGAGCTCACAGACGTTCATTAGTTAGCTTTAAACGAAGAAATGGTCGAACTGTGATGGATGATGGACGGAGAGGTTCTGTATCACCTGAGGTTTAATGAACGCCGCTCCGTTTCAGGCCAATTACTCAATTAGCTGAAGTGACAAAGAGCTCTTCCCCTCAGAGTCTGGATTTTTTTAGCTTTTCCTCACTGGCCCACAATGTTGAGGCTATTTCTGAAGACAGATACAGGTAGTGTCGCACATAAGTTAGTTCATCTAAATAAATCCGTCGTTATTTACTCATTTCTGTTTTCTAACTGTGTCGAGTTATTTTTACCATTAAACACAGAAGGAGAATCTTCTCGCAGCTGGTTTAAGTACTTTGGCACTTCACGTTGACTGCAAAATGGATGCCACGTTTGCAATATTCCACATCATACAGCTTGTGTGAGGAGCAAACCAGAATTTATATTCACAATTAATGTACTGAATTCTGTTTTTGGACAGACATAGTCTTTAGGAACTGTTAAAAGAGCTAGTCAACTTTTTGCCAGCTTGAAAAAGCTATTTTGAAGTGTTTTTTGCTAAAGAAGCAAAATTCATATTTCATATTTTTATTGCTGAGTTTACATACTGTGTGCTGGCAGGGGACTTTTTCAAGATGGTCGCTGAGAGTACAAACTAGTCTGAATCGAGTTTAAATCAAGTCTAAACTTTAATTCCCTTTAATTCAGTTTAAACTTGATTTCACCTTCTTTTATAAAACAATGTTTGCATATCATTCTTTCACATGTTACCAACTGCCAAAATAAATGCATATGTAAAATAATGGTGAAAAATGCCTACAGTCTCATCAGTGTGGCTCAGAGGCTTGTGTGGCATGCTGGTTTATTTACCGGTTTTCAGTCAATGTAAATGTTTAAACCTGATAATCATTTACAAGGTGAACTTCTCTCGCTGTGTTTGAGCAGTTTATTTAGTTTGGTATGATCAACATTTGCAAATGTCAGTATATTTGACCATTTGTTCCCCCTGCTAGAAATTGAAGTATTAGAATGGAACTCTATGGATGTAAAGCAAACTCTTCCACTCTGTTGCCGTGGTGACGGCAGTCTCTTCTGTCGTGCTGGAATGGTTTTGAGAGTGTGCTGGCATTGAACAGCAGGACACATTAGAAGATGTGCAGTCATTCACTCATGGTATGTTAAATATATCTGCTGGCATTCTTTTGACTGTATCATTCTCTAAAGATACTTGAAGACATAAACGTATAGAAAGCACTAAAAATGTGTTTAAATTCAATACTATTGCCGACCAATATATATTCTGCCAAAGTACCCTATAAAGTACCCTAAAGTGCAGTTATCCTAGGACTTTTCTGAAGTTACAAGTAGGTGTTAAAATATATTTTCTTGCCTGTGCTGGTAATTGAAAATTCAGAGGATCCCAAAAGTACATCTGTAAGGCTTTTGTCCACCTGAAATTACCGATCTATTTTATCTCTTTAGTCTGAGAGCATTGCTGTCGGTTTGAATGTGAGGAGCTTGTATATTCCTCCCTGGAGCATTTTTAAATCTCAGTGTGAACAAAGAACGAGGCACTCGAGAGAAACCTTTAAACCCCACAGACAAATAAAACGTACATAGGAGTTACATGAGATATTGTGGGATGAGATATTACAAGAGAACCTTTCATACTGATCTTTCTCATACAGTGAAAATGAATGAGGACTGAAGCTGTCAGCCACGAATGTTCTGCCTAACGTCTCCTTTTGTGCTCCACAGCAGACAGACATCATCCAGGCTTGAGTGTTTGGATAGCTTAATTGCTGGAGGGAAGAATTTTGTGACAAATAACACTTTACACCCAACTAAATATATTAACCATTTAAAAACCGTTTTGAAGCATGCACTTTCATCTTGTTTGTTTGTTTACACTAAAGTAGTAACACGGGACACTGATTTTAATTATTGCCTCTTCGTTTTCATGCATCATTCTCCGAATGTTTGTGGCCTCGTTGAATCGTTCACCGTTTGTTTATGCGTTGAAAAGGCAATTGAATGCATGTCTATAAATACATCTCATCAGCTTCCGGCAGAACCACAGCGCTGAAGCTGTGATCTTAATTCATGTTTTACTGCACAATTCCAGTGACCTTGGTATGTGTGGATGTGCCTGGCGTGATATACCGCGCCATCGCGGGTGGAAGGCTTGCCTCGCCCCGGAGGTTTGAATTTTAATTACACGACCGGCCCATTAAATAGCATTGACGTTTATTAGCCAAAGGAGGAAAATAAACAAGCCTTAATTGGCCAACATCAGAGCCTCTTCTGTCTCCTTCAACGCCATTCTATAACAGACAGTGAAGCACTAAACAAACACATTGTGACCATCCGTGACCTTTTACCCTTAACCTGTCATTAACAGATGTGTTGTTCAATAGTTGCTGTGATTAACTCCAAAGGTCATCGATAGTGTCAT
Source organism: Botia kubotai (assembly GCA_036877585.1). Lineage (NCBI taxonomy): Eukaryota > Metazoa > Chordata > Actinopteri > Cypriniformes > Botiidae > Botia > Botia kubotai. Next base: position 19,051 of record JAZGTI010001014.1, on the reverse strand, counting down.
CTTAAAGAAACAGTGTACCTAAATTCACATGTCTGTGTTTTCTAGAGACACTCTAATTAAAACACATTGTTCAGGAACTCATGCCCTGCCTAGCTATTCTTCTGACCGGAAAAGTTAAGCATCACTGTTGTTATTGCTGATTCTGAGGGTTACAGACTTACGGAACGAATAAAAGTTTATAGTCCAGAAAGAACATTTTTGAAGAGCATCTGTGCTCTTGTGGTTTTAGTTGAACCGATAATAAGAACTTCAGTAATCTCCATCATATCATATAGCTACTCAAGAACCGTACACAGCCAGACTGCTTCCCAAGAGAAAGTGGTTTATTTTCAGAACAGCTGAAGTGTCTTTATTTTTAAGAGTTTACATGATGATACCACAGATCATGCCACTTGTTAAGGAGGGTACTGTTGCTTTCTAAACAATCGAACAAATTCTATCTGGCAAATGAAAATACGTTTAAAAGCATCTCATGGGCCTGCAATGAGCCATATGAAGGGGCCAGAATATTGTGGACTTGACTCTTGTCAAGTAATGCAGAGTAGGCTGGACTCTTTTGGTATGGGCTAGATGGCAACCACTTAGCAACCACACAGAACACCCTAGTGACTCCATAACAACGCACTTAAACCCACGCGAAACACTTTAGCAACCACACAGCAATGCACTGGCAGCAGCCTAGCATCGTGATGGCCACTTTTAGACAGGCACACACCAGAAAATGTGAAAAAGAATGAATGGGATTTATGAAATGTTGATGAATTGTGGGATTTGTATCTGCCGGCACTAGCCAATCAAGGTGTTCCAGCACACCCAGAAAAGGTGTGCAGAAGAGCGAGTGCATTTGGAGAAGATGAATGAACCCAAATGAAGGTTTAATCCGGAGATTGTAGGCACTGACGCTCTACAATGCAGAAGGGGCGTCCCTATCTCTTCCCTGCAGCCGCCGTCTGCGCCGAACAGAGGCGACACTGCGGCGCAGCAGAAATCTTATTAGTGTGCATGGAGAGATATTATTCACTATCTGCAACAGACAAACACAGAATCCACAATAATGCTGCAAAACATGCTTGTTTATTCCCGCGCCGCCTCCGGGGATAAAACACAAACTTTTATTAAACAGACAAAAATTTGCCAGAGGCTCGCCTGTATGCCAAAGTTTGTTGCTATGGTAATTATCCCTATTTGATTTGTCTAAATACAGCAAAAGAGATGGAAAATCAATGCAATCTAAACACTTAGCTGAGATGTTTACAGTTATTAGTTCATTCACAAATAAACGACGTACAGTTCATCTAACGTGTCCACACGTTAATTCACGAAGAGCACATGATTTAGTGTTTTACGCTGCATGTGCGCACTATTGGCCACTCGAATGAAAGAAATTATGCAGATTAGGTGGAAAATCTGTCTGTACTGGTTTACGTCGTAAGAATGTTTGTTTGCACTGAAAGAACAACAGTAACTTCTTTTGAATAAATGATAGTGTAAATACCATGTGTTTGAACTGGATTACGAGGGAGTTAGTCACTAAGATGCAGGTGTTTGTGTTGTAATGCTGTACAGAGGAGCAAACCCCCCTGAACCTTTTTTTAGAGCCATTACAAAACATAAACGCTTTTTTGTGAACGACACAAAATTTTTTTTTCCCCATATATGCTGTATGACAATGCGTTCAGAACATTGTAGCCGTAAAAAATTGTTAGCTTTTACAACCAGTAAAACAACCAGTTTAGCTAATGGGGCATGTTCTGGTTTTGCTTTGCTCTTCCTGTTTATGTGCTGGGTTGATTTTTTTCCCTCCTGTTTCTCTAATGCAGTACTGCATTATCTATATTCCCCTGTATAATAACCCCACTCCTGCCAACCCCTGTGACACAAACTATATTTCAGAGCGATTCCCCCCGGGAAACAGGAAGGATAGATCATACAGTCTGTGGATCTGTGGGAAATGAGCAGACATCCACAATACCACATCCTGCCCCCCCCCCTTCATGGATCCGGTCCGCTTGATGCATGGAAAGGGTCGACACTCCTGACATACAGTAAATCAAGCACTCTTGTGCGCGCTCCACTCCTGCGTCTGTTTCTTCTGCTTCGGCAGGATCAGACGAATGAAGAAAAGCAGGTGTTCCTCCTCAGTACCATATTCATTTGGACAAAGATGAAGAGAACAGCCGGGAGAGAGATTTCCTAGGGACTGTGTCGCTAAACGCATAACGGCTGCCAAAAGGCCCCAGAGGAGCAGATGTTATCCGGCTGCCGGTCGCACCTCATCTCCGTTTGGGATCTGTTTGCTTTTATCTGCTTTGTGGGCATTTTTGGTGGTTTCGTGTCTTTTGATAATAGTTCTGGTTGTGCCACCACAGCAGCGTCCTTATCAGGCAATAGAGGGTCTCATAGGAAAGTCAAATCAGAAATGAGATCTCTTTAACATCTCAGTTGTTTCTCCTGGACAGCATAGAGTTTCAATATAGAGTAAATTGAGTCAGAAATAGGCCTTGGTAATCTTTAGCATATCATTTTGTGGGGTTTTTTTTTTATTTGCGCAGAGAAAAGTCTGCCACCAAAAGATGTTTTGGTATGAACTCAAATATCTAGCATGAGGTTATTCCAAAACTTATCTGAGGTATGCTAACACAGTTCATTTTAAAGCTCTATAATCTTACTGTATGTCAACAATTGTTGTTTCTCTTTTCATTTCTCCTAAAGACATCTAGGAGAGACAAAGTTGAAGCATAACTGAAAACTGCCGTAATTCCCCTGAGGTATGACACAGCATCATCTGATTGATTGTATTTTCCTCTGGGTAAAGATGTTTAGTTTGCAGTCCTCAAACTCAGAAGATAATTAGCATTTACATGGCTTCCCTCTGGAGTCTCTAATGTGTTTCTAGCATAGCGGTTTCGATTAATGAGTGAAATAAAAGTCTGTGATTAACATTATGAAACTTTCTTGTTGTGTTTGCAACCTAAATAGCACGTCATATCATAGACGGTCATTTTATAAGGGTTGCATTTAAAAAACATCGCTAACAAGTGGCTACATTAAAACTGCAACAATTGCCCAGTTCATCACAGGACAAAGCAAAAAAATATAATATTATTTTAGTCACAGACCTCATTTTACTCATACATATAAATTGTTATTGTAGGAATTAGGAATTAGCCTTCCTTGTTGGTTGACCTACAAACTAGCTAACAAACTGTTTTTTAAAAATGATGCAACCAAAACTCTCCTGTATGCAAACACACACAGCATGCACCAGTTTGAAAACACGCTCACTCTATTTGTAGACAAGCAATCATTACAGAACAAGCCGTGCGTCTGTTATACATGCGCGTCTGACTTGTTGTTATGTTGTTTGGCTTATGGCTGTTTCTGGAAACACTGAAGATGAATTAAGACTCGATGCTCAGAGTGTCAGCACAACTGCGAAGAGGTACACGGTGACACAAGCGTAACGCAGAGCCTGAGAACACGTTCTGAAGCGATCCAGCGTCTGCTCAGAATACCAGAGCATGACAGTTAAAGGGTGGCTCATTAATAATCCAAATGAAACCGAATCAAGAGACACCTGAGGTGGCAGGGTACGAGAAATGTACATGATTCTGGCAGAGGCAGGCGGAGACGAGAGATGATTAATCGCCGTGCCGTGCACTAAATGAAACTGCTTGCCTGTGGTAGACTGTGAGAAGCTCTTGTAGTGAAATTGTTACCCTCGTTTGTCGAGAGCGACTTTTGATAAACTAGGAATTGTTCGTGTAACAGTTAAACACCTTCAGTTCACTGTAGCTCAGCTTAGAATTGTTGTCATACAGTTAGTGCTGACTGGTACACTGTTTAGAGAGCCTTGTGATAATGAGGGACTCAATAGGGTCATATATGGCAGAATGTGTGTGTGTGTGTGTGTATCACTTTGTGTGTGTAGCATTAAAATCTTAATTAAAGTCACTTTAGGAAAACAGAAACTAACACGCCAAGCACATTTTCTGAGTCACACAAATTTAGAAATCATTACACACTGTTTTGTTTTAGCTGTAAAATTATGACATTAATAATGTTTTGTTATTTTAAACTCTTATTTTGTCTCTTATAGGTTTAAAATTGCAAATTGCAAAATCAGAATGTTTTATTCTACAATCTGAAACCTGTTTAGAGTAAATGGCTAGTCAGTGCTCTATTGTACATCTTACTCTGGGCCCTGAGGAACTACTTCAGTCTGCAGACCGATGATTTTGGCTGGCCGAAACCTCTACAGTGTTGTGACATTGAGCGCCGTGCCCGTGTTCCTTTCAGACGCAGCGTTAATGTGAATTTTGGCATGACGCAGTGTCAATAACCCTCACGAAGGCTTTCCAAGTTTGTTTCTGTGTCTTATCTGACGGACACTGGTGATAACTGATAGCAGCACGCGGCTCTCTAATTACCATCTGTGTGTCCAGTGGCTTTGGGAAATGTCAGTAATGCTAATTGAAGGGATAAAGAGAGAGAGAATATTCTTGGCCCTTGAGGCGTCTGGAGACGCTTCAGTCCCCAGAGACGCATTGCCTGCGATTATCTTAACTTCTTATTAGTGCAGTAAGAGGAGCCGTAATCTAATGACTAATGACTGCAGCAACTGTGGCGCATCTCGATTTCTCGCAGCGACGGCTTGCCAGCGGCCCGGTCGCTAATGCGTCTGAGGGCGTGATGAAAAGTTTGGGCAACAACAATCAACTCTTACCGTGCAGAGGCTCTCCAGGCAGGAGGTTTGGGAATGTTTTTGGGGAAAAATTAATCTGCCTAATGTATTTTGCTTGAACACAGATAACCGCTTCAGCAAACTAGTTCTTTCTCTCCTGGCCTGAGTTCAGAGGAGGACGCTGATTAAAGAGAAGGGGAAAATTGAGGGCTAATATGAAAGTTGAGTGCTTCTGTAGTCTAACCGCCTCATTTATTAACAGGTGTCTTGCTTTCTGGCGTTCTTTGACATCTAAAGTAATTACAATAATGGAACGGGCGATACTGAATGTACCTGGTTATTTGATCCGGTTCATTTAAGTGAAATGATGTGGATTTTGTCAACGTGGCCAAAGTTAATCAATTAAGCCAGTGAAATTAAATGTTCTCTTGTGGACTGATGTGAGCTCTGAAATCGAGGCTTCTGAAACAACACACTGATCATTATTAACACAAACAGCTCCAGTATAGATTCACCATGTGAATTTTTATGCTGGCTAGAGTTGGTTTATGCTGATTAGTTCTTTGTGCTGGTGAATGAACTTCAAAGCTGGTTGAGTTGGTCAATAAACATGGTGCTTGCTAGTGAAGACAGACAGACAGACTTTCTGGTTAAGACTTTTGGGGGAATCTGAGCTCAGTTTGTCTCTTTGTCTCCTGGAGGGCTTTTTCTAAAGGGAACATTTAAATAGCAAAAGACTTTAATTAAATCTACATCTAATCTATTTGCTGAGATATTAAAGAGATTTCGTCTGTGATTTTTCTGTTCTTGTAAAATGTTATATTTTTACAGAAAGTTTTATCTTCGTTGCCATACGTGTAATTATTTATTCAGTGTGTGTGTGTTGCACACACATCTCTGTGCATCTGTGGGGTGTTTTCACTGTGCTGGGCTCTTGATTTGAGCAGGACAAAGAGGACAGCAGGCTGATGACAATTAGACTCTGGAATTGGATATTCTGTAAACAAGCAGATTACACCCCGCTGCTCAGAAGGTGACTTTCATTTTGGAGAAAATGATTTTTGAATGCGTTACAGATTCTCCAAGCACCGCTGGTCTGAGAGCACGGCAGGAAACAAATGTCAGATTTATTTCCAAACAGGTGGAATGAGATACTGACCTAACAATTTAATCTAACAAGCTGCAATATTTCCCAAAAATCCAGTTTATATGTCTGCATCCCTCTGGCGATCTCATACACAGCTGCTGCCTGCTAAAGACTTGACTTCTGTTAACAAGTTCAACAAGGTATTAATGTTAGATGTGGTTTATGGATGGTTTTGTACTCACGGGTAAAATTGTTAGTGGTGTTTACATTGCTCATAAATTGGTTTAGAACGTGTTTAAAGTTTTAAACTTCAGCACGTAACTCGTTCTGTACTGTTTGTGCCACAGACATGAATGATGGTCAAATCACGCAGCTTCTGGATGTTCTGTTACTTAACTAAAAGTGATTGGATTTGTAGTTTTCAACCTGGCGGACAAATAAAATGGGTGACTAACATGAAGGTCCGAGGACGGGCAGTAAGCAACCACCCTGAAAACTCTAAAAATCACCTAGCAGCACCTTAGTAACTTCTTAGCAATGGCCCAACTTGCACTAACGACACTCTAGCATGGTTGTAGGACCTTTACATGGGCAAGCAAAACTTATAAACTCATATTTTCTTCAAAACAAGTAAAACTCTCTTAATGGTTATGTTTAGGTCATTTAGTCACATTGTCATTTGTTTTTGATAATCTTTTGTCTTGTTAATTTTAAGTTTCATTTTGTATGTAGCAATTATTGTGACAATTAACTACGAACTAGACAAATAACAACAATATTTTCAGAGCATAACTTTTAGCTAGCTCATAAAACGTGTACATCTGTGTTGTCCTAACAATGCAGGAAATGTGATTATATGGAGATAAGCTGAATAATGTGTGACCTGAGGGTCAAAACTAATCTAAATTGGAATCACTTCGTCTCTTGGGCTCTATGACAGAACAGCGAGGTGAGATGAGTTTGGGTGACTCACAATAGCCTTTGATTGGATTTTTTTTCTTTTGGATTGGGGTAGGGCAGGGATAAATGAACACAAACCTGCTTGCCTATCTGCAGACATGTTTGTCTAAATGCTTTAAATCTTTATAAATCTTTATTTTCCTGAAGCAGTTTTACAATCCTTTCACAACAAATAATGTGTCGCCTTTAGGCCTTGTCAAAATGGTCATACTTACAAGTTAAGTGCACATAAACACTGTCATGATATCACATGCCAGTGGAAACATCTGAAGACTCGATTTTAAAGTTTGAGTTGTGTGTCAGTTAAAGAATCATGGTAGAATCTAATTCATATGGATTTAACCAGTACACGAGAATCAAACCCATGACCCTGGCGTCACAGGCACCATGCTCTACCAGTTGCAGCAATACTGAAAGCCTGAATTTCATATTACAGAAGTGCTAATTAAGTTTCCTGTGGCTGTCAAGAAGTGAAGAGGGAACAAAAAGAAATATTAAATTGTCCAGAGCAAATTTAATTTTAACATCGCAAGCAGGGCCGTAGCTGTAGGGATGAAATATAGGGCCCACAGGTTCCGTAGTACCGATATCGGGGGCCCCATAATTCCTAACAAAGGGTCCAAACACATCAAAGACTTGTGACAAAGTTTTCCATCTTTTTCTCAACTTTCCACAAAAAAACAACAAATGAGTGCATGCAGCGCGAGCAGAGGTAAAACCAGTGGCCTGGAGGCGTCATTATCTGTCCTTACTTCCTCCTCTGGTCATTATTTCCATTGTTGCTTTCAGGATGCTGACTTCACCTCAATGTTTGGACCCCCTGAGGTGACACGTGTTGTCGGTGAATCATGCTGAGAGCTGGTGGGAGATGCCAACCTGTAGGATAAAACCGCTGGATTTACCTGTAGTCATCTTACAGGAGACCCGAGGGGGCCTGTGATCTTTAAATCGGCCCACATGACGCTCGGGCCCCGTGGAGAGGTGATATGTGAGGGGCCCCTCTTGCTCCACGGGGCCCTTACAGGAAGCTGAATTATCTTTGTGGCGGCTCCACAGGCACAGATCTGCAACAGCACTTTCTGAAAAATGGGTTATTTCAAGTATTATTTGGCAGTGGTGTTTATTTCTGGCTTTTCGCAATAGAAAGCACAAATTGATCCTCAGCGTACATTTCAGACGGGAAGTTCATACACGTTTTCGTTCCGTTAAGGAATGTAACAATTTATTGAGAAAAATAAGATTCTTGTAAAATGTTGTTTTCTAGCAGTTTTTCATCTAAACGTTGCTTTATCGTGTCAAACACAAGATGAATGGGAATGATGATCTACATCACCTGTGACGTTGTTCCATATGATTATATATTAATGTATTTGTGCTAGCGTTCTGTTGGCAGGGGGAGGGAAGAGTCTGTGGGGGCCGTCTGCATGTCAGTGGGGAGGTGTTGAGCCATTTTTCCTGACAGCTGGATTTCTGATGCCTACAGCTTGAAATTTTAGATTTAAATTCAGTCGTGCTTCAGAATCAGAGTTGTTCAGGTGAAGGTAAATGCACTGAGTAAGGTCATCACAGCTAATGTATAAACCTACATAATGTATAATGTATAAAAAGCTACAACAGACATCAGAAAATCCTCAGGGTCAACCATGTAGAAAGACAACACCACAAGCAAAATGTCAACCAAAAATGTTGATTTAAACATTGAATGTTTGTTGTTTATAAAAATATTTTTTACAAAAACTGAAGCACAATCATAGTGTTGCGATTCATCGCTGAATAATGTATAAGAGAGACAGGCTGAGTGAATGACCGATTTTTCATTTTTGGCTGACTGTCACTTTAACAGTTCCTCAGGTCAGATCTTTTTGAAGCAATATGAGTTCTGCGCGTGCACTGCGAAGACGTCAAGCATTTCTCTCTCACACAAAATGTAAAACTCTGTCAAAGAAGCTGTCAAATAAAAAAGGTCTGTCAGAAGAAAATATCAATCATTGTTCAAGGGTATGAAATAGTCACACCTGGGTGATCCATCTCTCTGTTCATACCTCATGGCCTTGACAAGCGGTGACTGTGGGGCAGTACTGCATCACAGTTTATGAATCGTACTTCAATGTATAGAACCTCTTCCAGTGTGAGTAGCTAATAAAGACCAGAAACCCCTCGACAGCCTTTAAACACAGCTAAGATAGTCTGAGAGGTTGTTCTCAAAGCGTACATTTTTAAATATGTTTGCTAAAGTGCATTGCATTGTGGGGGTCTGTCTGCCATATGGGTTCCCTGGAGTATTATGGGATATTCTAAACACAGGACACTGTTAAGCTGTTGAATCGCAGAAGCCAATCAAATTGAGCTCCACCTCTCACAGGTTATTGTATCCAAACGTGTATTTCATTCAAAATGACTTTAGGCGTTGACCTTGTGTCAGTGCATTGTGGGAAAAGATTAACTAATGGCTTTTTGTTAAACACGCTAGGATAATTAATGAAGTCATTAAACAGCGCAGGTAGAGACAGCTAAGTCATCAGAATAAAGGAAAAAAAACAACAAAAAATGGTTGTGGATGTCCTCACATCTGTCCTCTGGTTCTGTATGCTGTTTTTTATTTCATTAAGAGGATATTAAAGGAATTCTTCAGCACAAAATTAAATCCTGATATCATTTACTCACCCTCAGTGATCTCCACCTGTATTGTTTCAGTTCCTCTGAGATACACACATCTCTTTTCTGTACACCAAACGCAATAACAAGGGCTTTAAAAATAAAACTGAAACATTATGGAAATACAGCCCACAATATTCCATGTCTTCTGAAGACATGATCGCTTTGTGTGAAAGACAGCGGGGGTGAGATTTTAAATTTCAGTCTGTTCTTCACACCAGCTTCAGAAGTCTTGGAATGAAGCTCACGACCTCTTTGATGGTGCTTCGAGCGTTGGTCACTGTACTGTAAAAGATCTCGTTTTGCGTTTCGCCGTACAAGTAAAAAGGTCAAATGTGTTTGGGTGAGTAAATGATGATATTCTGTGTGAAACATTTCTTTCAAGACTTAAGACATCCTGTTTGTCTTCTGGTTCTGTTAACGACTGAACAAGATAAAAACATACAGCCTCCTCCATCTTCTGAAAACTCGCCCACCTGTAACTCATGTTCCCCTCCCTCACTGCAGGTTCCTAACCTCAGAGTAATGCTACAGACAATCTGCTGACCTCATCAATAAGTGCTGAAGAATCGGCCTGTGTTGAAGACCTTGCCCAGGGTGCTTGTCTGGATTTATGCTCCGCTCGGCGGGATGACTCTGTCTCGCGGGTGCCAGCAGGGTTGAAATAGAGGCTGTGATGAAGTGGAGTAAAGGACAAACTCACTTGATTTTAATAACGTGTTGTCACAGCAGATAAGTTGGCCCTGTATCAGCCACGCTCAGGGAGTTGAAGTCAAGCCAGCTGCTTTAAATACAGCTGTTCTGTCTGTCGCTCTATCAAGGTTACAAAAGTTGCTCACGCATTCGTAACAGTGAGCGAACAAACCCCGCTGTCCTCGCTCGCCTCACCGCGTACATTCTCGACCACTCTCGCTCATTTCCATAAAACAGTGCTGCTGATAACAGACAATCACAATGTTCGAACTTATGAAGTTATGATTTCAAATGTTGCTAAAATAAGACAATCATCTGTGTTCATCAATGTTCAAATCATCTGAAAGTGTCTTGCAGAGCCGACAAAGCAGAACGTTTGGTAATCGTTGACCCCAGAATAAAAATTATAAGCAGTTATTTTTCATTTTAGTTTTGTGGCTGTACCCTGCTAATCAAAGTTTATGCCAAAATATTTAGCTACAATTATCCTGTTTTAAAGAATTAAAACTGTGATAACCTGGTGCAAGATTAGTAGGAAAGATTCAGAGAGTGAATTTTGTCCTGAAGGAGATTCCCTATTAGTTTACAGTAGTTTCACGATAAACATGTAATTATGACGTTTTGGCAGTAACTGTGGTTACCATGGTAACTTTCCACTAAGGTTCACTAAGGTGCAGTAAACAATATTTAAGGCTGAGGCACACCAGGAAACAGCCACACCTTTAATACTGAACATTATATATATATTATGTTTGTTTCTCTATTATGACTGACTTTGTTTCTCTATTATAACTGAAGACAAAATTAATAAAGATTAATTAAAGATTACGATTAAAGATCGTTTTCAGGCATTTAAAGTTAAAAGAGATATCAAACGCTCATCCCCGTGACAAATTTGGTCTTTTAGCCCAGTGAGTCCTCACCCACCCACTTAACAAGTGGCACTATAACCAGCTACAGGAGTGAGCTAGCTTTAATTAAACAGTGTTAATTATAACAGTGAGGAGGGACACACTCATTATCCTGATAACAGCTGCTCACGCGAACACTAGCCAACCACCCCCGGAAAACACATACAAGATATCAGAAACACACACAACTCATAAACACCTATTACACACACACACTTCTTCATACAACAGGAAACTGGTGTACCTCCTGTGCGACCATATGAACTTCAGTTTCAGGGGCTGCACTGTGTGTGTATGTGAGCCGTACAGTTTCTCATTAAAGCCGTGAGCATTTATTCACAGTGGAGTTGGGGCGGCCTGGCAGTTTTCCCCACAGTCAATCTCAGCAAACCACAGCCATTGACTTCTTGTCATAACGTTGCTGTATTATTTATTCAGCGGTATTAAGAACTGCTAAGTATTAATAAAGACTGGAAAAGCCACGAGACATAATCAACAGAAGCGCAACGGCTCCCAACACAATCTCATGGCATTTCCTAACTGTTTTAGCATAATAGCGATTCTAATTCATGAATTTTTACAATCCCGTTTGAACATTTTCGTATATGATCAGTTTTCGCCCTACTGACACTTGTGGTTGGTGTGGGGTGATCATAATCATAAATTCATACGGAATCGGCACATTGTAAAATAGTTACATTTTCTGCTGCATGATATTGCTTAAATATATGACAGCTCTGATTCTGATTGGTCGATTGTGACATAATGACATAACCACAAACCGTAAAATTACATAGCTGTGCTATTTTCATGTCTTGCGTATTTTAATGTCTTGCAAGTCTGTGATCTCTTTCTTCTGGAATCTTTCATGTAAATGAAATATTTGTCAGGTAATAATACAGACACAAAATAAATCCCCTCAGGGTTACACAAGACACATTTAGCGAGTTTATTTTGCAGTAATGACCAGCTGACTGAACAGTATCCTGCATTTACTCAAGTTGACACAGCACACAGTTATTGTTGGCTGAGATCGGCATAAAACACAGAAGGTTTTCATTCTAGCGTGTTTTTGGTGGGAGGTTGGCTAAGCGAGTTTAGTTTGATGTATGAAAGGAGACGAAAATATGTGTGTTCTCGGTGAAAGTGGGTTTCAATTCCAGAGAACTCATCTGCGCGTTCGCCTCGCATTTGACGGGCCCCCGTTGTTTGTAAAATGGTCATGACATTACAATTTCAACTGGATTTTTTTCATCGAGGGCGGGTGGTAGAGATGAAACTGGGACCACAGACATCAGCTGACTGAGGCTAATGATGTACCTCCTCCTCCACACCTGAATTCTCCACAGAGCGCCGGCGGAAGACATCGGCTCGCACACAGGGAATTGTTTTCCTGTTTTTCCACTGGCAACGAGCCAGATGTTTCCCTGGATTCCAGGTGTTCTTTTATTTATCACCCAAGCCAGAGTGACCTTTAGATCTCCACATTAAACAGAGAAATCTACCTCCCAGTGAAAACATGCTCGAACCCATATATATTTTCCTCAGGGGGAAAACAGAGCGACGAACTGCTGTCTCCTGTTTCCGTCAGCGTTTGTTTCTCTGATTGCTTCTGTTTCTCTTTATTTCAAGTGTTTCAACTCAAAACATTTCTCGTTTGAGTTTTTTCTCAAGCGTATGGCAACTTTATTGGCCTCTAAAATACAAGAAAGGGTGTTTAGTTTATTATTGTTCCCTATTCATTTTTAGGACTGTACTTCAGAGACAGGATAGGAAATAACTCTGGGGTCGTGCTGGGAATAAGAGTGGATTGGCGTTAGAGAAACATGATGTTTCTGGTGTTGTTAACTGCGTGAGAGTGTAAATTGAGGCAGCTGCTCTGATCCCCGAGGTGATGAAGTGCTCAGATCAGCGTTTGTTTAAAGTGCTTTCAGAAACTGTTTAGAATGATATTAAGTTGGAGAAACTCCTGTGACGCGACACCATTTACTAGATAAAATGTCATTCCGCTGACAAGTGCTGCAGTGAAAGTCAATGGAAGACAAACGTAAGAAAATATTTTTTCCCTTATAAATATTATTTGGAAAATCTAATTATATGTCATTATACGAGATTTATACGTTGCTCTAGAAGATGTGAGGGGTGCTTGCTCGTTTAAAACTTGCTTCCACAGTGCTAGGGTGCCATGGGTGGTTGCTGCGGCGTTGCTATGCGGTTGCTACAATGTTCAGAGAGGTTTTTAGCTCATCGCTGTGTGGTTGCTAGGGCATTCTGAATGGTTGCTACAGTGTTTTAGGTGGTTCTATGGGTCAGAGTATGTGTGTTTTTTTTCTCTCATTTTATCGTCCAGGTGTAAAGTGAAAAGTCTGAGCATGTAAATATATTAACACATTGTGATGTTTTGATGTTGTGTGATTATTCAGGTTCACTGAACAGCTGGTGTGGGACAACTTACATGCCAGAGTTTAATTCTGAGGACTAATCCCTAACCCTAAATATAATTAATACTAGTAATGATTCTTGTACAGCAATGTACAGTATAAAACACACAAAAACCCTTGTCTTGTGACAAGTGATTAGCGCTTTCTCGCTCTTCCTTTATGCTTCGTAATTTTATAATGGAGATTTCACAGCGTGCTGTACAAATGTGCCGTGGACTGAGTGTAGTTGCCATGGTGAAATATGGGCATGACAATGAGAATGAGATTACTACACTGTAGTGAGTTACATTAGACTGGCTACTGTAGAGAATCTGTATTCTTAATGTACTGCATCACACATTCCATTATACAGTATATGATGTCTCGCACTGTCTGCTGGCCATAAACTCATTCATTTATGCATTATGTATACAGAATTCCTCTCACAGACCATCAAGTATCTGAAGCGTTTGTGACCTACACTGATATGCGTGTATGAAACATACACGTGTATATTTTCATATGTTTGAATAGAAACTCATATACAAACACGATATCAGCATGTTTACTCTTCTTACACATGTAAAAAAAAATGTGTAATGGCATTAAAAAATATTTATTAATTTTATATTTTGTCAAACAAAATGCAAAAGTGATTGTGTGTTTCATGTTTTGATTTAGTTTTGATTTATCTATCAAAACTCCATATCTGAACTGAAATATGTGCATGTGTCTACACTCATTATTTGTTTTGAGTTTGTTTTAGATATAAATGTGTATTTTGATAGACACACAAACATACATTAGTGAGCCACACTTAACATACAAATAAATGAAGAGATTAAGCTGAACTGAGTGATTCATGACAGTTCTCGTTGTTATGTACATTTGTAATGTCTCTAAATGTTTCAGGTCAGGAATAATATTTAATATGACTGAAGCTGAACCGTCGGTACTAAATGATTTAAAGTCCATTTAAACTTTCGCAGAGCCAAGATGGTGAAAAAACTGGAATGTAAAGATTTTCATAACGTAAAACTTTTCATAAATCAAGACATCTACTGTAAATTATAAAATCAAAACACAGACGTGACGTTCTTTTTCACTCTCAGACTTCAGCTTAATGGATTTAATTCTTTTCTCTCACTTATGCTGATAATTACAGCAGTACATGAGCCGTAAAAATACAAGAATTCTTGAGAGTTGTGTGACCATCTGTTCCTCCAGTCCATCCCTGTGCTCAAATACACACACCACACACCTACAAACACACATATCACACACAAGTACAAAAACACACCCACAAACACACACACACACACACGCCCGACTCTCCTGTTTCTTTATGAATGAGTGTGTGCTGTGAGGTTTGTACTCCAGCACCTCGTCTGAAATGAAGCAGAAAGGGAAGTTAGGTGTGAACGGTGAGCTAATCTGGAGCAGTTGTTGATTAATGGCTCTGTCCAGTGAGCAGAATCTGTGTTGAGTGTGAAGGCTGGTCTCCAGTCATCTGTTTCTGGAAGTAGTTGCTATAATTAGTCCATGTGGCGTTCATATGTTTATAAAGAGAAGAATTTGTGTGTTCTTTTGCATGTGGCAAAAAGACAATTGATTTTCAACACGTTTTATTTTCTGTGTTATTAAAGGATCAGCACATATATAGCTGCAAGATGACCCGGCCTGTTTGGAGTTTAGACAGCCGTATGCTTAAAGATTCTCCTACATTTCTTCTTTTGTGTTCCATGGAAATAAAAACAGCCCACTGGTGAGAACAACATAAATAACATATTATAATATTAGAGATGCCGTTTTAGGTGGACCGACCCTTTCAATGACTTTTTCAGCTCTGTTATCACTGCAGACGTGTTATTCAGACATTGTGGTAGTTTAATATTACACCATTTCTCTCTGTCATTTTTCAAACTGAATATGGATCGAGTTCATCCAACAATTATGATATCATGCGTTAATTGTAATTTCAAGCTCTCTGTGTTGTTAGCTGTTTCGTCTGTTTCGTCTGATCAGATGGTGAAGCACAAGCACCTCTCACCCTCAGGCTTTCTGTTTCAACGCATCACTTCCTTCCATCTCTCAGGAAAACAGTTCACGTATTTGATACCCGAGTGAAATATTTTGATACCTGTGGGCTGATGGCCGTGTAAGTCTGTTCAATCCCTCGGCAGCCCCCAACCAATTTCTCATGTTTAATCATTTCTCTGGCCTTCATCTGCCCCTGCAGGGTCAGAATCATTAATTACCCTTCAGCTGGGCAGTAGCAAAAGCACCTGGGACAACAACAGTAATCGCATAAACTGCTGGACCGAACAACTGGAGAAAGCTCCCAGCAGCTCAGTGTTGTTGGGGTTGAGCTATGTATGAGTAGAGCATCGTGTTTTGAAAGGAATTTAATTTTTTGTCATATAAAGTTAGTCAACTGAAGGATTTGCCTGCGTCGGCTTCTTAAACATAAACCACATGTGTTTGTGACGAGCTTTGCAACAAAAACTCTTCTGAGTTAATAGTTAAATACATGTTAAAAGTGCACCAGGTGTGTGTCAACCCAAACTCCCCAAATTGATTCTGATACTTGTTAAGTGTTATTCCAAAGGGGATAAACGGTCGGTCTTCGTTGTCTTTCATTGTCATTTTTATTGTTTTATTGTAATGTTATAAATTGTTTTACATCATGGAACCAGTTTTTCATCGTTCATCCTGTTACCCTCAATAATGTCAAATCAGAGCAGTTAAACATTTCACACTGGCTTTAAATATTAGTTTAATTTTCAGATGGCAAACCTGTCAGTTTTCGCCTACATCGTTCTCTTGATTCTAATCTTCAGAACCTTTAACCTGCATCACTGAATTTTGTAAGAACAGAAAGTTTATGTAACTGTAACGGCAGGTTTGGCATTCTAGAGTGCCTGCTGCTGTCTGCTGTTACTCTGTTAGTCAGAGGAGCACAGAATGCAACTCGCAAGATAAAGTGAAAATGCAATTTAATCTGCCATTAGAATAAATCTATTACAGAACCTCAAGCTGAGACATGATAGAAACAATCCCACTCTCTTTAACCTGTTCAATACCTGTTAAATTAACTCTCCTACAACAGCATAAGTATTCAAGATGACCCAGGCTGGTTAGTGCTGGTTTAATGCGGGTTTACCTGGTTGATGTGCATAGCCAGGCTGTTCACTAGTAAAACTTGAAAGATCAACCAGCATGTTCTCTCTGTTTAAACCGTTTGACTCGGGGAAGGTTACTGGTTAGGATAGTTAGGAAGTCTGTTGTCACTGGTATTTTCACTGTACTCTCCTGTCACTGTTTCCCAGCATGCATTGCAGCATAAAAAATGATGGGGTAGATTTGTATGTTCTCTTAACTGTTCCGTTAGCTGGGCATAATTTAATTAAGATTAAACTTATCTCTTAATATCTCTCAGCTATGTATTTAACATAAAACTAAATGAAAAACCATATTGTGCTGCATAATAGGAAAATAGTGTAAATATTCACACAATTATCCCACAAAGCAGCACAATGCATTACGATACAATATGGTTGTTTGTATTTACAACCGTTTGTTAGAACAACATTATCCTGTATTGTTTTTACAGTACATTCTGAAAGCGGCATTTTATTGTAAGAAATTCTTGTTAAATATTGTAAAATGGTGGCGCTACTTTCAGCGGAGCATCAGGCAGCAGGAGGTAAATGAGATCTGTGCTTGTCCCGCACTCCTTAATCTTCTGAAGCTTTAACTTTGTGACTTATTTCTGCTTAAACACCTTCATTATTCCACAGATTTCTTTAAATATTCCTTCACGCAGAGTTCACAAACTCGCGGCACCTGTCTGCGCGCCGGCAGATCCAGACGATTACGCTCCCCGTGAATATTCCCGATGAATATTTTACAGCCGCTACAGTCGGAACAGAAATATGAATGCAGATGTCAGTCTGCTTGTCAACGTCTCACCACACGCTCCTGCGGTACCGCCGCCGCACCGCCACACGCGTCTCCCCTCGGTGGATCTCGCCTGAGGCGACGCGTCATCTGCGGTCTATCTATAGCTCTGAGAAATATTTTAAGATGGCACGCTGCTGCCCCCCATTAACAATCGCCTCGGTGACAGGGTGCAGCTACACTGAAACTGCTGAGGTTGCAGGATATAGACACTCTCTGTATATAAATTCAGTGAATATAGGGCCTTGTTTCATATCAGGTGCGACCTATAGCTGTGTTTTTAAGTAATAGCTTCCCAGGATAGCAAACAACTGTGAATGCGTAAAGAAAACGAGTGTGAACATGAGACGCTAACAAGCTGAAACACTACAGGGTGACAAATGAATGATGCTTTTTCATATTTAAAATGTACAGATACAGATTTACTTTAGAAGCAACATCATGGCATAAACATCATTTTCAGATGATATATCCTGAATTAAGTTTATTTTTTAAGGGAAAGTCGACCAATAGCATGAGTTTGGGGCGGGACTATCTGTTTGAGGAGGTGTCCACCATTGGTTGGACAATCTCATAGTCCACCTCGCACTCACGCCATTGGTTGAGCCAGTGTTCCATCAGGCCAGAGGGCTAATTTACAGTGATACTAAAGGATTAGTTATCTGGATCCTGTCTTCATTTACTCACCTGTCTCGTTTAACTTTCTTACTTCTGCAGAACAACATGAGAAGAATATGTGATTAGAAGGGTGATCAGCCTTTTTAAGGGCCAAACAGAAAATGAAGGTAAAGTCAAAGTAATCAGTTTCTCGTGAGTGTTGTGTTCCGGGTCTGATGTGATGCATGTTATTGTTGTGATTAATGTTATTGGGGAGTTGACAGAAATACAGATAAAGAAAATGACTGTTGTGCAGCGGCACGCGTGTGTCTCCACACTCACATGTTTGACGAGGCGGCAGTTCTCATGTTTTATGTGATGTCTGGTTGTTTCGGTTCCTCCTGTGAAGGGGAATGTAAGAGCTGTTGTTGAGTGTTCTGTGCGTGGGATGAGACAGTAGGAGACATCTGCTCTGTACTGCTAATACATTCCTCTCTAACACTCTCTGTGGTCACACAGCTCATAAATATCAGAGGAATCTTACCGAACATCCCCATCCAACAACTAATTAAACAATACATTAAACTGTCACACATGCATCATTTTTACATCATCAGACATTAAGGTCAGGTTTACAAAGCATGTTTGAGCTGTCTTAACTGAAGGCAGCTTGAAGTGACTTATCTTAAAATATATCAGTGCTATTATCTTATCTCAGGATGGACAACAGTCATGTTTTTGTAAGGCACGTTTTTAAAAGCTAGTTAAATGTCCTAATTTAACTAAGACCTTAATATACGCCCTGTCTGTAAAACCAGGCCTTAGATTTATTTATATCATACTTTCATTACTTTATCATTTTCTTTTTTTAATTGTTATTAAATGTTTGCTTTACGGTGTATAATACACACACACACACACGTATATATTATGTGGTTCCTCTTGGCATCTAAAGTGGAGTAGCTCTCCTTTACAGTGTAATTGTAACAATGTTCTGTTTTTTGGCCTTCAACGGTCTGTCATATTTATTTTTAATGAGTTTTAAAACTGCACACCCAAACGGCTCAACTGACACTGAGCAAAA
>JAZGTI010001013.1:0-50156 GCA_036877585.1 Botia kubotai | reverse complement strand
GCTCTCAAGCAAGACCCCATACGTCAGTCAGTTGACGTAACGTCTCCGTTCCCTCCTTCAGGGAACGGGGGTTACATATGTAACCAAGACGTTCCATAGTTTTTGAAGGTGTGCTGGTTAGTGCCCTGACGCATACGCTCTGGCTGACTATGGGACATAAGCCTTAAGTGTATGTTAGTTTAATACACTATTCTTGTGTATAATCCACTAGGACACACCATTTGCCTATGACTAAATAATTAATATAATTATTAATTATAGGTGAATATAAATACCTTTATATAAAGAACGTATTTGGCCCAGAAATCTCCACAGTTGTTTATTTCACACTCTAATTGTCTCCTTTAAAAACTGTTTGTTTTTGAAAACGATTCGTAACACATCTGAGCTTATTTTATAATGCATCTTTTGTCCTTTTAAACGTGTTTTTGTATATTTCCTCACACTTTATAAGTGTTGAGTTCTCGTTTTATAATTATTTCCTTTTTGGTTTCTCTATTTTAAAATTTTCACTGAAGTGCAAAACGCCCTCACATTTTCCCATGTGCACACTGCAGTGTGGTTTTGGGTGTGCGAGTGTCTTACTGGGAGTTTACATGTTTTGTATTCGCATATGTTTTATTGTGTTGATACGTAAGGGAGAGACGAAATTAATTCACCTTGCTGACTACACAATTCCCGGGAGGGTGCGTGTTCAGGCAGTAATCACCTCAGCCACCATGTGCGCCAGCAGTCGGTGGTCCCTCGTTATTATCTGCGCGTGTTAAATTACCGATCCAACATGTGAGTAATGCGAGGCAGGTAAGACCAGCGGTGCGGCAGGCCCATCACTCTTACCGGCAGGTGGAGAGTGTTCACCGATGACGTTGGAAAACGCGGTGGTGGGTATATTTGGTTACGCTAATTCTTCCAAGACTTTCCCTTGCAATGGCACTACCCATTAATTCGGCTGTCGTCTCCTCATTAATATCATATGATCGTGCGGCAGAGTCTTCCCTCTGTGTGATCTGGTTCTCAGGAGGATTCGCAATCCCCCGACAACGGAACAGAAGTTCCTCGTTCCAGAAGTTCCTCGTTCCAGAAGTGATAATTACGCGAAAGGTCTCACCCACAGAGCTTTGAATTGGCCACCTTTGTTATTATCTAATTAATAAAATAGCATGATAACAGCACATGCTGTTATCATAGGCTAGCCTGTATAACATAGGCTATTCGTGGCCAGGCCTTTATCTCAGGCTCTTGACCAGATTTGTCCTGTCTCAAAATTAAAAGGGATATATCCAGGTGTTTGTGGTGGTGTACTGGAGCTGAGAGCCCTTGTGGAGGTCATATCTGCAGCGCAGCAGAGCTGTGATTTTTATAAATGAAGAGCTGGGTGCCAGTGGTCCATGTGGATCAGGTCTGGACTATTGTGTGGTAGTCTCAGCAGTGCTATGGTAATTAAGAACAAGGGCTAAACAGGAACAGTCACCTTGTGCTCCTCCAGGAGCCTCTCTGAAGTGTGTTTCCTGTTTCTGCAATCAGCTGTTATTCCAAACTTATGTCCGCACCTCACCCTGTTCCTGTTTATGTGCAGTTTTAGCAAGAGGAGCAAGAGGACAGACTGGCAGCACAAGTAAAGCACAGGGTAAGTAAGGGTTCTCTGAAATAACAACAGTGGGTCTTTCTATATCCCTCCATAAATCTCTCAATCCTATCAGTGTCACTTATGTCCTTCTTGCCTTCCTCATTTCTCCCTTGTTTCTCCCTCTCAGTCCCTGTTGTACTGAGCCCGTCAGGGGAGAGTTAATCCTGTTATCTGTACAGGCACAGATTGACAGCCACACACATACACAAACACACATTTTCCCAATCCACTGTACTGTAATCAACCAGGCTGTACACACCACTCTCCCCTCCATAATTAACTTTCCTCTCAACCGACATGTAACACACAAACACACGTATACACATGCACGCACACACAGAGAAGCATTGCTCAATTGATTAGGTTGTCCACATGCAAACTCACAGGAAGACTTTTTTCTACTTTTTAGTGTCAAAACCGGCCTGTTTCATTTTAGATTCAATCAAAAAAGTGTAATAGCAAGGACAAATGAGACCTGTGATGAGATTGGTTTATGGCTGGCTTCATTTTTGGATTACCATGTGTTGAGTTGGCACACAACGTGACTAAATGCACCTAATTACGTGTTTTTAAACAGAGCTGTGTCTTTGTACATGTACATGTCAGTTTAGAGGGTGTGTTTGTGTGGGTAGGTGAGAGCGTTTAAGCTTTTGTTCATGTTAATGACGAGCGTGAATGCCAAACGAGGACAAAACTGCCCCTTCATTCATTTTACAGCCAACGACCTGCCCTGACTAAACACAAAATGCACATACGCACACATACAAGCAAGGCGACGTCGCATCCTCGGGCATTCAGGTTAAGCTGTAGCTTTCATGCTTTTCAAACATTTTCTCTTTCTCTAGCTGCCCTCTGTCTTTCTCTCTCTCTCTCGCTCTTTTTCTCTCTGAGGGGTAATTACAGTGGTGGGCTCAAGCCGAGATGGTAAACGCTTCTCTTTTCCTCTTTCGCTCCCACCAAGCAAATTATGCACTGGTTACTATAGAGACCTGTTTACAAAATGTGTTTTTTGCCTTTTTCATACCTCCCCCTCGGCTTTCACTCGCCCCCTTTTCCCTTCAATTTTCTGCTTTTCCCTCTATCCTGTCTGAAACTCAGTATGCTTTCTTATGTACTGACTGATGCCTTTATCTTTGTCTTTAATTTCTTCCTTTGACTCTTGCCTGCTGTCTCTAGCCACGTACACACAAAACACACACACTCACATAAACACAAAGAAAACCCTCACAAGAACATGATTTTATGAAAATGTGATTGTGTGTGATATTGAACCGCTGTCTGCATATGACGTGAATGATGAATGTCTTTTTTAATAAAGGTGAAGGGAAATCAAGAGAAAAAACAAAAACATTTTTCTCTTTATCTGTTCTCGTGCTGATTATTGTTTCAGCATTCATGCAGACTCATGCCGAGATAATAAAGTTATTTTTATGTATTTGGGTGGTTGTCAAATTGAGGTACAGTAATGTCAGTAGTGTCTGCAGTGTAACATGCCACAAAACCTAATCAAAAAACTAAATATATTTTACATTTTTCCAAATTCTATGACTGTACAATATTTGTATTGTTAAAAGTCATTTGTCTCTATTTAAAATACACTGCACAGACAGTAAAAGGTGATTAGAACGAACGAAAAACGAACATTAGTTACAGAACAAAAAATATGCACTTTTCCTTATAATGTACATACAGTGGCGTACAGATGTCAGATACCTTTGCATATGCAAAGTCCTAAAACTTCGGTTAATTTTGGGTTTAAATTCGATTTTGAATATAGTTTCAAACTTTTGGGCCTAAAAATTTAACCTAAAATAATGATGTTAATATAAAAACAAAGCTTAGCGCACGTTTGCATGTTTTCCCTGGGCATTGAACCCATGACCTTGGCATTACTGGAACACGTCTTGTTCCGTTCAGCTTGTCCTTTCTCTCTTTGTCTTTCCTGGTTACACTTTCCCACACACTTGTTCTTGGCAACCTCCTAGTGGTACCCAGTGTATTCAAGGACCGTCTCTTGCTTTTTTTTCTCATTCTTATCACTCCTCTCTGCTGTCTTGGTGATCTTTCCCATCTCTCCTCTCTCTCGCTCCATCTGTGGGCATTTACTTAAGGCAGGGATTGACTTCTGCCAAAGCTTTTCTGATATTACAGTGCTTAGACAATACAAATACACCATCACAGCAGCTTAGACAGATAGTACGAAACCAGAGAGGGAGAGAGAGTGTTTGTACGCTTGTGGTACACTAGGGTAGCGTATCTAAACAACCCTTTGTAGTTGTGCATCTGTGCTGGTGTCTAGCATCCACTGAGTAAATATATAGAGGCCTGACATAATGTTTATTACCCAGGAGACTCTGATTCCTACAGAGTAACTCAATGTCTTTCTCACCCCTATCCAGTTCATGCAGTGCTGGGAAGCTTTGTCAGCACATAGTCCAGTGTTGTGTTCAGGCAATTAATTTAGACTCTTCTTTCATCTTGCTTTGTCTTCTCTGAATTTGATTGGTCCTCAGGGGTTTTAGAGCTTTATCAGGCTCAGGGTTTTAAGGGTGGACATTATATACAGTTTTAGACCGTATAAAGACCAGACATTTAGATATTGTGAGGTTTAGAGGTACATATTTATAGAAAGCATCATTTTAAATACAGTGAGAGAGATCCTCTGTAGGTGTGGCTGGGTGTATTGAAGAGGGTTCTGGGGGAACGGGCGGAGCCTGCTGATGGGAAGTAAAAGTTAATTATTCCCCGAGGGCACATGCAGAGACGGAGGACGAGATAAGCTGGAGATGATAGTGCAGATTTTTCTTTCCCTCGTTTTATCTTTCTCCAGATCTTGTCTCGTGTCCTTTACTTCTCTTTCCTGTGTTTGTAAAATAAATAATAAATAGTTTTAATTAAAACTGTAATGTACTGTGTTTCTGTTAATCCCAATTTATGTCCGTAATTAAATCTGTCTCCTCAAGCTTTGTTAATTGCTCACGCATATGTAAATATGCAACCGTAGAAGGCAGTTGGATTGATTTAGGGTTACATGCATAATCACAGCATTTGATTGTGTCTGTATTTGTGTACGCATGTGTGTGTGTGTGCAAAAGCCAATTCCATTTGGTTGCCACACAGGGGTGTGTGGGCAGGCAGGATATTATTATGCTGTCATAAAGGCGGTTGATTGGTATAATGGGCTGATACATAATAATATGACTGAACTTATTTGTTTAAATTGTCATGATGTAGATAATATATATCCATCAACTCAAACAGATTAAACACAGGCAGTAGGTTCAGTATGTACGGATGTGTTTGTATATCTGTCCATCTCTCCATCCCTCCATCTTTTATGGAGGAGTCCATCATCCATCCATCAGCCTGTTTTTCTGTGTTTTTATCTGCTCTCTCTCCCTCTCTCTATCTCTCTCTCTCTTTCTTCGTCGTTCATTAGAGACAAAGGGAAAGTGATATGATTCTAATGATTACCCTCCTCTCTTCCCCCACTCTTCGGCTCTTTTCAGTAAATGAGTGAAAGTGATCTCTCTCTCTAATGATCAGTGTGTGAATAATCGGCCGCTATATAAAGTCTTCCTTTAGTGTTGGAAATCACTCTCGCTTTCTCCCATTCTGTCCTTTCATTATTTCCTCTTCTTATCCATTAGGCCTTTATTAGGATGGTTCTCCCTTTCATTGCCTTTCATGCTGTTAATAGTGATTGAAGGTTGGGAGTAGCATTAAATACAAACACGCAAGTTTGCACACTGCGAAATGAGGTGTTCCTAGAATTTTAAAAAGATGAAGGCGAAGATGAGTTGAATGTTCTTGTGTGAATTTAAAACTTCACATTGCCATGACTTACCATTCACCATCATTGTAGCAATAACCTGTTAGATGAAGTAACTCCAAGATCCTTTTTTTAAAAACAAATTAAGCAAAGCTTTAAGTAACGTCTTAAAAGATTGACATCACATGAGCATATTATTAAATATTTACTCATGAGACCAAAAGCTGAACACTTGGTACATGAAATACAACAGGGGAACAATTAACTAACTGATTTAACTAACTGATTTTGATTTTGGTGATCAAATGCGTTCTATCTTTACTAACTTTAAGACAAGTTTGGGCAATGAACTAGTGGAGTCTAGAGATTGACCCACCAAACCAATTATTTTGGAGCCTAAAATGTATTTGTTCAACTCACCTGATGCATTTGTTGGTTCAACTTGAAGAATCAGGGTACATTTTTATAGACAAATTGCATCTTTTACTGTAGCTCAATTGGTAAAGTAACGCATTAGAGAAACTCAGCAAAAAGGTTATAAGTAAGATTCCCAAGGAACACACATACTGGTTTAATGTATACCTTGAATATACATTAATCTAATATTGTTATTTACAGCATTAATTACTGTCAATCATTTTTGTCTTTATATTTTTTATCAATTTTATTTTTATTTCTATTTCTTTATTATATTTTAGTCTTTTTCAGTCAATTACTTGAAAAATATTTTTACAGCATGCACACACATAGCATATAGCATATATATACTGTATATGTGTGTGTGTGTGTGTGTGTACTTTTGTAAAAGTAAAAACTTAAATGTCTTACACACAGGCCTTCATGTTCTACATTTACCCATCACACACAAAGAACAGTTTAAAAAATCTGCAGGAGCTCATGGATATACAGTAGAGAAATACATGTGTTTATTTTATGCTCGCTGAAGTTTTTTCACTTTTTTCTTCCTCGTTCTGGCATAGAGGACTTGAGTTATTAAAACGCCAACCTTTCCAACAAGAAGCAATAAATCAACCCAAAGATCCTGGGAGAGAGAGACAGAAAGAGAGAGAGAGGATGAGGCAGAATGAGGAGAGGCAGAGATGAGAAAACAAGGTTTTGGAAAAGGGATGTATTAGTAAAAGACAAGAAAGAAATAAAACATTTTTAAACAATCGGAAAACAGCCCAATTAAATTGAGAATCAGTTTAATCTAATTCTGAATCTAATGAAATGTGTAATTCTGTGCTGGTTAGTTATAATTTAATCCATAAGGTTGTGTATGTTAATCATAACATAATCTTTGACATAATATTAATCATAAATGTAAGGTTTTTATATTTATAAATGTAGTGTTTCACACACAGACACACCATCAAAGTCAGCTACTGTACGTCTGGGTAAGTGAGACGATTAAATAGTTTAGTACCTATTTAACTGGCT
Source organism: Botia kubotai (assembly GCA_036877585.1). Classification (NCBI taxonomy): domain Eukaryota; kingdom Metazoa; phylum Chordata; class Actinopteri; order Cypriniformes; family Botiidae; genus Botia; species Botia kubotai. The sequence goes on along the minus strand of JAZGTI010001013.1, from coordinate 43,317 downwards.
TTATTCGCCTTACATCTTTCAATTTCAGTTTTTCGTCTTCCTCTGTCGCTCTGTTTTCACCGCCAGATGTACAGAAGACATAATTCAGAGTATATACACCATAAAACACACATCTTAGTTTAAATTCTATAGGCATCTACAGTAGGGCCTCTACTAATCTGCTAATCCTTTGCAATTTTCTGATTTAATACACACATTTTCATAACAAATTATATTACCAGCATAACAATTTGAGTGAAAAGTTGTCTCACTTTTGGTTTAATGTGATTACGCACCTGAGCGGGCATAGAAGTTTGTTCAAAACCTAATGATCCATGTTGTCCCAGCATGATCTGAGGATGTTCCAAAGAGCATCTTGTGCGCTTCAATGGAAGCAAGGAAATCGACCATTTGTACAATGGGCCTAACCTGTTCAATGTTACAATTTGCTTACTTATGATAAGCAACCTAGACGTACTGCAGAATCATAAATAGTTCTGCTTTATTTTACATCATAACTTGAAACAAAACCCATAAACCTTCTATTATTTCTAGGTTTAAATGATTCAAGCCTAGATGATGTTTGTCCTAAGCTTTACTGTGGTAAGGTTAAAACCCCGAAAAGACTAAAAGTAAATAGATTCACTTTTATCAAACTTCCTGTCTAACCCAGTAAATTTTCTTTCTTCTGACAATCCTTTCACAATTTTTCCATGTTACCCTTTCTTCTGTCTCTCCCTGTCATACCTATCTATCTTCATTAAAAACCTCCCCTCAGCTTTCAGTTATGTGGCCATTAGTATATCTGTCAATTTCTGTCACAATCTTTTTGCTAGAAAAACAGATCATATCAAAAATTTTCCGAGGTTAAAAAATCTCAGTCCTACACAGTACAGATGGGTAAACATGGGTCCCACTGTCTGATGAGAGTGATTTAACCTCACGCTCCGTGCAATAGCTCATCTCCACACACACGCAATCCACCAGCGGTGAACGCCACGCATCGAGCGCCATCTTCCACAAACTAGCACGTTTGCAAATATCACCGCTGTCCTCACCTTTGAAATCACAGAGCCTGCTGGTGCCTCAAGAGAATGAAAAAGAACAATCTGACTAAATCCCAAAGCGCACAAATACAGAAACCTGCAGTGTGAATAAATCAGCCTTTCCATCACTTCTGAATAAAACGCCTAGAGAGAAGCCCACAGTGAAGCCCATATCACATCAAAACTACAATGTCATAAGATGTGACATTACATACTGAGTGCATGTAATGTCTCAGAGGAAAAATAAGGTTTTCTCTATTTCAGGAAGAATACTATTAAACCATCTAATGACCTGGCAGAACAGAAACCCAAAACCATGGCAACAACTGCAAAAGAGCCACTTCTCTAATTACATATTAGGAAAATCTGATACTGTAATTAAAGAAAATTAAATATGGAAATTGAGCAGAACTAGAATGGCAATTATGTTAATGGAAATGAATTTGTTACATGTGCAATGAAGTTTAACATGCATGTATGCAGATCGAGTTATTCATCTGGTTATTTTTGTACAGCAATGAATAAATGTAAAAAAAACATCAAACATTTATTTCCTGCTAGACCATCCTGAGCATTGCATGTTTGAGTTATGAACATCAACATACATGATTAATTCTAATGTTATTTTAACTAGTTATGTACCATAGGACCAATGCAGCTGTCTGTTCCGTTTCTAACTTGTCTGTTCTTATGGCCTGATTTTTGTACTTTTGCATAGCAAAAACTTGCACATGTACAAAAAACGCACTTACAGGGTTATGTAATTGTAGCCCTGATTTTTCTCTTCAGACCGCCTGATCAGTCAGATTTGATTTGTAATTTCTGTCACCCAGCTGGTGCTGATCAGCCTGTGAAATCTGGAGGTTATGATGCTATAATATCTCTCATTTGTTCCATATATCTGTCATGAGTCGTAAATAAGATCTATAGTTTCAGATGGAGCTCATTGACTCATATGATAACATTTCCCTTTTGCTATGTTTTGGCTTGTTTATATTCATTTGTCTCACATGGTAAGACACATCAATGACTTCTGGAAAACACAGATGGAATGTATTTTTGGCATTATATTCATTTATCAAATAAACAGAAAGATGGTTATATGGGTAAACCATTATGCCACTATAATTATCACCCACACCCGCTTACACAAACACACATATACACACATGTACTTAAATTAGTTTGTTGTGTTTATTGAACAGTGTAAGATGTAAGAAAAGCAATAGTTTTTGAGAGATATAAACACATTGAGCTGAAGACAACAGCTACATGAGGGTGATCGAGAGAGCGAGATAGATAAAGAGAGAGACATGGTTAAATGGAGCGAGGGAGAGCAGATAGAGGGACATGGCACATTGATATAGACTAAAGAGAACCGGTGAAACAATAAAAATTGTGCTGACACCAAGCAAATACATGAATTGCACAGACCCATATAAAGGGAGAGAGGAGACAGCCAATGAAATAGTTTAAAAAAGTGGATGATGACTGGGGAAGGGGGATCGTGTGACTGAGGGGCCGTTAGCGCCGAATGAGATCTCAGTTTAGAGTCACAAACAGAAAGGCACATGCTACACAGCAGTTAAACCATTTTCTTGAGCTGTGTTTTTATCTTGTTCTCCAGTAAAAATACATTTTAAAAACAAGATTATTTGAAAGGCAGACCTATTCAACCTGCTTTTAAAGAAAACATGCCATGAAATAAGATTACTTTTTTTACCCCGTTACAAACTTGTTTTCAAGCTAAAATTTAACAACATTTTGTGATAAAAGCATTAGACTTCAAATAGTGATAAAGAAAACGTTTTTTCAGTGTCAGACACCAATATGTGTAATTGGAATATGAGTTTTGAGAAATGAGAATGAAGGAAGCAGCTCATCCAGTCACAGAGAAAGAGAAAGACAGAAAGGAGAAGGGCTAGAATAAGGGAGGAAAGAGAAATAGAGTGAGAGAGAGCAGAAGGGAGATGATGGATGCCCTGCTCTCATTTTGTGCCCCCTAACGAAGACTCTAATTAGTGTTTGTGTAATTCTGCACTGTCTTCACTGCCTGCTCATCTTAATTAACTACATTCATCTTCTCCTCCCTCTTCTCTCCCATTTTATACCTCTCTTTCCATCTCTCCCATTGCTCTCTTAAAAATAACGCAGACTGACTGCATCCCACCTGGAGCAGATCTGCTTTAACTCTCTCTCTCACTCTCTCACTCTCACACACAAACACTCTCCTGCTCTCAGAGACAATAAAGCTTTATTATCATGACTTTGAGGGATTGCAATATCGCTAAAGCATTTAAATACTTGCTTATACAGGTGTTTGATGTAAATAATTCTGTTTACAGGAAGTAGGTCTACAGTAAATGTCAATATAGAAAATTGACTTAAAAAATGGTACATTTACTGGAAACTTATAAATATTTTTTACAGAAGTCTTGTAATAAAATATACTGTATGGTCTAAAGTTATACATACATAAGAGTGTATTGCTGTATTTGTGTTCCTTACTGAATTCAAAACAGTCATTATTTTTAATTGTCATTCTGGTTGAAAAGTTTGAAATTGGTTTAGTTATAATTGTAAAAATATATTGTGTTTCTTTTATTTGGTTTTTGCTTTATCAACTGTAATTTCTAAGTGAGTACTTGCCCAGGATTTATTGCTGACAAGAACTCTTAACAGTAATGAGATACGTGGCTATTTGTATTCTCTTTTTAGAGTCTGGTAGCATTTTAATTTGCTTTGTGTTTTGGTTTTATTTTCCCAATGTTCTACATAAGTGCTTTTAGTTTGTATGATGAGCTGGATAAGGTTTAGATTGGATTATTTTGGTGTGTGCTTAGCTGGGTTAGAGTTTTATTGCCAGCTGACAAATGAATGTCTATTGACTTGCAGTGCTTTTTATTAAAATGTCACATTTTAACGTGGGATGTTTCTAAATGTTAAGAGCTCGTTTCTGGTTATTGTTTTTAATGTTTATTTGAATCATTTTAGAGTGCTTACATCGGTTTTCATGTAAATGCTAGAGGTGAAGTGTATACTTTCTGTGTCACTAGCAGCACCAGCATTAAATGCACAAATGATGTTTGTTACCAAACAAGTTTTCCAAACAATCCTATCCTTTTGTATTGCCACCTGTATTCAATTTTCTGGCCAAAAACAAAAAAGTAAGGCTCCCAAACCCATGCCATTAAGCAAGGATTTCATGTCCAAAGCAGATAATGGCTTGATGATATATGCACGACAAGCAAAGTAAGCAAATAGGAATATTACAGCTTTGAAAATGCTTTTGTATTTCATTGTATTTTTGTTGTGTTGCATCTAAAGCTTGGTCAAAAAAGTTGACACCTGACATACATAGCAGATATATATTACTACCATCTAAGTTCAGTGCAAGCAAAACGAAATGGTGGGTCTATTAAATATTTATGTGGGTGAGACAGGTCTTATTAGACCCATTTACTTCTAAATGTTTAATTAGGCTACTAAAATATGTGACCACTTTAGTTTCATGAACTTAACAGTAAAAATTCAGTCTGCTTTTTGTCATGCTAACTCTCACTCCTACGCTAATTCTGCATTGCAGCTGTATTACTAGAACAAGTGAACTTTAGGAGTTAGTCATCTTTTTTAGTCATTAAAACTTTAAGTTCTGCATCACTGAAGTTCTGCCATGCTTTTCTTTTTAGTGTTCATTTCCATGGTGACTCAGGGATGTTGCAGTCCATTAAGAATGTCGTTCTGTTCACTGTGGACACGCATCTGAGTTTCGAACTTTAGGTTAGATGAACTAACCTTGCTTTTCTGGAACTGACCCTCGAGTACGCTCTGTTGGGGTTCATTAACTCAGTCAAGGGTTAACAATAGAGAAAGCTGACCTGTTAAAGCATTGGCCTAGTGGTCAGTTTGAGTTTTAGACAATGTTATGCTATCGTGAACTTAGAAGACCTAGGTTTAAATCTAGACTGGTCTGCTTTCTGTAATTTTCTATCTGTCTCTTACACTATGTCCATGAATTAAATGGCTACCCAACAAACAAAGAAGTTAAATCTGTATTCTGGTATTCAGGAATTATATATATATAATATTAATATATATATATATATACTGTATATATATATATATCCCAATCCTTAAACGACCAAAATAAAATATTTTTGTTTTCTAGGTTTTGCATATTCTGTAAAATATCAGGATCAATTTTTCACATAAGCATAGTTTAAAGCCGATGTGTGTAATGTTTTTAATATTATACTTGTATATCATAAGGATGTAAATAAGGATGTACATCTTTTCCTGTCCCAGCCTAATGTGCAAAAGCAGCTATAAGTAGGCCATTAGCAGGATGTGTGGTGGAACGAGCTTCCAATGAGCTTCCAGCCTCCACTCAATCTGCTGAGACCATCATAACCTGTAAGAAACAGCTGAAGACAGGCCTCTTCTGTGCGCACTTAATCAAACCACGACCACAATCAAAAGCATTCGCTATTCTATTTAGATGTTTGTTTTTATCTCTTTTTTCTATTTTTGTCTTTCTGCTCTAGCTTCTGTACTATTCTAGATTGCTTCTGAAACTTGGCATTGCAACACTGCATTTATTGTTGGCTCTCGTGTGATAAATTGCTGTGATGTTTCTCATTTGTAAGTTGCTTTGCATAAAAGCATCTGTTAAATCACTAAATGTGAATGTAAATGTAGGATGACTGGCAGAAGAATATAAACCATGTGACTTTCAGGTGCTTTGTTTGTTTGATCTGCCTGTCTTGTTAAAATCTGCTGCAACCAGTGGCATGAGTTTGGGGCGTGGCTACCTGCTTCTTTGAGCAATGAAGAGAGTATTTAGAAAATCTACTTAGAAGCAATCTTTTTAAGCAATTATGTTTAGTGCTGTTAGTAGTATAAAAAGGACAACAAAATCTATAAGCTTGTTCCTTTCCATCAGTACTTGTGGATGGTGACCAGAAACAGCTGTGGTTACTTTCATTTTATAGAAAAGGTCACACTGTACTTTCTGTTGGATAACCTTTTGTGTACCACGCAAGAAAGTCATATGGTTTTATATGATCTGAGGGCAAATAAATTCTAACAGAATTATTATTTTTGGATGAACTGCCTCTTTAAGGTCCCTCTGCAACACTGGTAAAAATAGAGACTGGCACATAATATGTGCCATAAATTGTGGCAAAAAAAGAAAAGAGAAAGAAAAAGGGTACGGAAAGAAAACCAAACATTGTTCTGGAGAGAGCAGTTCCAAATATATGCCTTGTTACAACCTGAAAGTTTAGAAAAACATGTTGATTGGCTTGGTAGAAAGTACCAATCCTGTTACCTTTTGAGAGCCAAACCATGAATCACACTTCCTGCCTAAGAAATGTCACTGGAAATTATAATGATGGTGTTTTTATGTCTGACCAATAAGTGACTAATTTCAGGTGAGAACCCACTCACAAATCATTTTGATTCAGCACAGCTTCATTCTGAACCCTAATTAAGAGCATATGATTCGCTCTTGTGACAATTCTCTTGTGACTCTCTTGTGACTTGTGATGAGTAATTCACTTTGTTTTTTGGCTTTACAGCTGTGCACTACAGATGATTCGAATCTCACCTCCACCCACCTGTCCCACGATGCAACAGCCCATGAGACCAGCACACTAAACTCAACAGCTGGGAGATGATGTTATAAACCGCCTTACAAATCCCAGGCTGTACAGCAGGGTGCAATTATCATTAGGGCCATTGTCACACATTCCGCACATTTTTTAATTGAAAAACTATAAACATCTCAAGCTAAGAAATACTGAAAAGAAGCACTCAGGGGCCATTCAAAGGGAATAAAAAGAGTGAGAGAAAATGGGAGAGAGTCTATGTGGTCCAGTAAATGTGTGCACAGTCATCGTCTCATATTGGCCGATGAATCAACCTGCCTGACAGTTATTACATTAAGCAGCCAATCAGATTGCTAAGACTCTTTGGCTGTGGGCTAAATAAACAGGAAATGATGCGATCACGTGTGGAAGTAGGACATGGCACACTGACACAGCTGGTGAAATTTGGAGACCTGGAGCATATTGGAAAAAATTGTAAAACAGAATGAAGCTAACTTTTGCTTTAACAATGAGAAAGCAAATTGCCTTCCCCCTCATTGCGAGTTAAACCAAAGGGTTGTACAATACAAAAGAACATAGTTCATGTGTGAAAATAATTACATTTTTCCATTTCTTTCACGATTACCACTTTTAGCACTTTTAAGTTAGTGTACTTGTTAAACAAGAAAACAACAGTGTCAGTGCAAAGCATATAAGATAAAACATGTATATAGATATAAAACATATAGATATAAAACGTAATGCGTTAGGAAAATAAAAAGAAATTGAAGTAGGTATCACTTCAATCAATATAATAGAATATTGTTTATTAAACAATCATTATTATTTAAGCTGTAATTTTGTGACAAAACTACCCATTGCCGAAAAAACAACCATCTTCACCCATTACATCTTTACATGCGCACACACATACATACACACAGGCTTGCGTGACAGCTGTTGCCTAAAGCTATCTGTTCTTTTAAGGGCAAATAAGTGTAAAATTTTGTGCCTCTCCACTCCTCACACACACACATAGACACACATGCAGACGTGATCGATTCACGTGTCATTATGGTATAAAAGATTGACACCGGGCTTTTAGACAGTTAGGGAAGGATGCCATGCGGTGAAGGGCATGACTCGTGAAAGTAATGCTGCAGTAGGAGCTCTGACTGTAGTACACTTTTTACACCCTGACTCACAAACACACACACAAACACACTACAATGAAGAGAAAAGCTTTGCAGCTTAAATCTTATGTTAGGAATTTACTTGTACAATAAAAACCTGCCGTGTCTAATAAATCCTCAACTAAAAACTATAAAACAGCATGAAAATGTGTCCGTTTTTTAATATCGAATTCAGTTTATCTCTCATTGCTGCTTTTGAACAGATAAATTAAATTTTGTAAGTAATGGATATGTGTTTTGAAATTTGACCAAAAACATTACAAATCTGTTACTAAAAGTTTTTTCCTTCACTCATCAACTAAAATTATTCCCATGAGCCTGAGTTGTTTTTTAAGGGGTACTGCAGATATCAGTTCTGCAAAGTCAACAAAGTACAAACAAAAATTATTTTCACTACAGAAATATAAAAAAACTTATGTATGCATAGATATGGACACTGTGAATTTGGAGACAACATTGCAAAGTTTAGGACGCTCATACAGAATTAATGACCCACAAAAAGCTTTTTGGGAAGGCCAACAACAACCCTAAAGTTGTAAAAATTTATGGCACTGACTGGCAACTCCCAGCATATCACAAATCTGAGTTGTAGTGTTGGAATTCAAACAGAAGCTGTTACTTATAATTAATAACATCCAGGCGATGAGAGATAACTCCTAAAATCATGGCAGAAAATCCCAACGATAAATTTGCAAAGGCAGCATAACTCTAAACAGATATTGTCCTCACTGTCAAACACAGTAGTGGCACCAGGCTGGTTTCTTTCTGTTGGCAGAGATGAGGAGTAACCAAAGACAGCTGTGCACAGGAGACTGTCTGACTGAGCTCTGCTGAATAAGATCAATTGTCCAGGTGTCCCACCTCAACAGAGACTTCCACTGAAAAGTAAAAATGTGTGGTTGTTAATTTCAAGGGCTACTTCTACCTGACCCATATTTTGTCTTTTTTACAGTGACTCTAAACAGACTTACTGAACATAATAGAACCTTAATGAAACTGCATAACCAATGTATGTAATAAAAGCAAGAAGACTAATGAAATCTTAACTCAAAACATCTGCTACCAAACATAGTGTTTGCTTAAGAACCAATCCATTTTTACTACACTGACAGCAACAAAAGGACGACTTCAAAAATTTTATTTTATATACCCTACTTATTAACAATTCTATAATATCATTTGCTTTATACCGTATATGCTGTTTGTCTGTTTGTGTTTTCCCATTAAATAAGTGCAAACAAGTTAGTCTAAGCTCTCTCTCTCTTCTAAGCACGCACAAGCACAGACATACAGTCAGTGTTCACGGGGAGAGGACTCTCCTGTGGGGCAGTACAGCTCTGTGGGCGTGATTTATGTCAGTGTTGCACAGGGAAATGCTCTGAAAGAAACACAGCGCCCGGCCTTCGTCAACTCATCACCCATCAGCACCAGGCCAGTTCAGCTGCTCTCTCCTGTTAATGTCCACAGGCCCAGCGTTACCTCCACCGGCTGCAGTCAAAGATTCACTCTCTCACCTGCTTCAGGTGCTGAGTTGATTATTCAGACAGAAGCCTCTTCAGCGCTCTAAAAAACCTGGTAAACGTCAACACAACCATTTGGCTTTTAAGTCAAGGGATTGAAAACATGATTTGAAGGTATGAGATCGGGCAGCAAGTCAAAAGTCATTGGGATGATGGCGGAAGGCGGACCTAATATTTTTTCATGGGATTTCTGTAAGGAAAAGGAGGATTATAAAAGAATTGTTTTAAATGATGTGCCTGTGAAATGTTAGCTTTTGGCTCGCTGCTGGTAACAGTACTGAGCAGAAAAATACAAGCACATCTGCACTGTAATCTGAACAAAACCTGCCAAACATTTCAAATTTGATGGGAGAGAAGAAAGATCAGTAAGAAGAGAGAGATCAAAGTAGAAGAATGGGGAGAGAGAAGGAGAGAGGGAGACAGAAAGAGAGAGAGAGAGAAGATTGGAGGGGGTGGACTGCTGGGAAAGAGGAGGGATGATGAAATACTTTTTGCAGAGTAATATTTTCAACAAAACCACACCTTTCATCCACATAAATCAGTCATCAGAATCCAAACAAATGTTTCTCTCTCTTTCATTCTGAGAAACAGTGCTCTCCTCACGGCCTTCATTCCACAGGCAGGAATCGCTGGTTCATCCATCTTTTGTAAAGTGTTCCTCTCTTCCTTTCTTCTCTTCTTCTGGCTCCCTCTATCTCGCACTCTCCCTCCGTGTGCACTAAACAAATAACGATTGTATTTATCTCTATCAGTCTCTCCATTTTCTCTTTCCTCTTGTTTTCTTGCTCTCTTGTTCAATATTTCATGTGGATGAGAGCGTATCTATTCTAAGCTTTGCTCTCCGCTGCCTTGCCTTCCTCCCTGTCGTTTAAAAAATCCCTTTTCTCTCCACATCATTCTTTCTGTCTACCTCCTTTCTCTCCACTTCTATAAATCTCTCTCACTCCCATTTCGTCCCTGATGTTCTGTGTCCCATTTTCGCTATTTCTCCCTTTCCGTGACTGGACAATGTAGTGTGGCTTCTTAGTTTGCCATTGTTTGGAATATAATACACAAGATGGTAGAAATTAGTGGTAAAAATGCAGTAAAATTTAAATTTTAAAAATGTATTGTTTTAAAAATTATTACTTTTAAAAATACTTTTAAAAATACCTTTAAGAATTAAAAAAATAATTGGAAAGTAAATAATTTAAAAATTACTAAAAATAAATCTAAAAATATAAATAAATGTTTGTATTCAGGTAATTGTGGCCTATGACCTTCCAGGGCAGAAAAGTGAATAATCAAATTCCATTTTTTATGCATATTGCAATGTTGCCAGCATTAACCAAGCTCAATCCTGCTATCCTGCTAAGTTTTTAAAATTAATTTGGGAAAAAATAATCAAACAAATATTTATCAGTATTTTATATTATTTATATAAATTGTAAATTTTACGATAACTACAAACCAACCCAGTTATCCACTCTGGTGTATTTTTGGTTTTGAAATATTTTTTAATGGCATACATTTTGTCTAGTCGATGTTTGTTTAGTCTTTATGGCTAAAAAAAGAACAAAATCAATGTTTTAAATTGCATTTAGACATACACCCCAAATTTTCATAACAGTTGCAAAAACGAAAGGAACTTATTGCAGCTTTAATATTTAGTTGTCCTTCCTGAGTTGTCCTTCCACTCTGTTGATGAAAAATTTTTTAAATAAAATTTATTTCAGACCCGTTTTGTTCCAATATTTAAGGAAAATACACACACATGCATCTATTTATACATGCTTTGCTGTTTGTGCATCTTTTATTTTAAAACTCTTCTTCTTTGCCTTGCTGGTCTTACTAAAACCTCTCCTACTTCTTGATCTTCTGCTCATCTCTCTCTCCCTCTCATGTGCACTCTATCTATGTCAGTGTTGTTTTAGGCACAGCAGTGGAAGGTAAACAGTGAGATTGAAAATTCATGTCAGACAGATGAGTGAGAGGAAAGGCGAGTGTAAGAGGGAGGGAGGGTGTGAGAGAAGGAGAGAGCTTGCATGTGTTTATGGGGCCATTTTGCTTCTAAGTTTTAAATTAGAAATGTTCTCTGACAGAATCTGTGGAAAAAATCACAAATGGTAAAAACTAAGCTATATTTGCTAAACAGCAAAATAAATGTAAAAAAACAATGAAATATTCTGAGATAAAAACTTACACTGTGCCCCACAAATCATACCGTAACACGATTGTATCATCAAGTGAGTTCACACACCTAGTTTATAGTAATATAAAATGCACCCATAATTTGAAAATCTGTCATCATTGACTCATACAGGTCGTTCCAAGCGTTTTTTTCCTTTGCTAAACAAGGGCTACAATACACAATATTAGTATCACACTGCCAAAGACATTTTAGGCAAAATGTTAGAGGTTGACAGCCTCACTCCCGATTCACTTTCGTTGTGTGAAAAAAAAAGTGTCAACATACTTCAAAACAAGATTAGTACATTATGACAGAATTTTCAATTTTGGATGAAAAATTGTATTTAACCTACAATATCCTGTTAATGAGCATTTTAATGTACATGTACATTAACATTACAATGTACATGTGTGAAATTCATAGTGGTTCATAGTGTGAAATTGTCAATGACATTAGAGAATGTTGGCAGGTACAGGCAAATCTACACGCTTATGCAACAAAACCTATTCCGGTTCACCCTGATGCCTGTGTGACGATTACGCTGTGTCACCTCGTCACAGGGTGGGAACTTCCTGTGTCACTAGGTCAGCCATGCGGCCTGTGTTTGTGTTACAGTTTGATAGCTTATATCAGAAGCAAATCAAAGTTGGGCGAGAGCTGAATGCTCTATTAGATTGAAGCCTATGAGTGTGTGGAGATTGGATTTGAGAGAGAGAACCGGGCATGTGACAGATTGAGCTGAACACGAACTCGCCAAGCTAAATGTCATAAGGGCCACAGTGTCACGGGGGCCGAAAATGATACACTACCATTTTTCATCATCTGCTGCGGAGAAAGAGACACAATTGAATTGTGAGGCAGTATTGCAAATGAAAGATGTTTTATGAAAAGTGACAATGGACTGTCACAGTTATATAAAATGGTTTGAATTGTTGTAAATATAGAAATGAGAAACGGATGGAATTGAAAGGATATGTTAATCTTTCACTCTGGGGGGCCACACAACTGACTTGCGTGAATATTACAATTTAGGAGCTATTTATGATTGCAAATTTTAAACTCAATTTGCAACATGCAAATATGTGGAACCTTACTATGTGTGTGTGTAAATAGGATTTAGAAAGATAGAATATTTTTGATTTTCTAGATTTTCTCAACCAATTTACTTTTTTTGCTTGAGTCCTAAAACTTGTGCGGTGACATAGCGAGAGAAAAACTGTGGAGTGAAATATTTGGTTGCTACCATAGAAACTCAAGCAGAGGGGTGGATGGCAGGCCGATGAGAGTGAGGTACACAAAGAGGTGACAGAGGTAGATCACGAGAGAGTGAGTGAACAAAAGGAGGACAGAAATAGACTTCGAAAAAGTCAATGCAGCCTGACACAATAGGTGTAGAGGAAAGGCAGTAGGAGCTGGCAAATGGTGGGGGGGGGGGGTATAGGGGGGATATATAGATATAGTAAAAAATAAAAAGAGGGAAAGACAAAAAGACAGAGGGATTCCCCAATGACATCTAATCTCTTCCTCTCTTTCTCGCTGTCCTTTCTCTCTTTATTCCCTCCTTTTCTCCCAATAAATCATTTTGACTTCTCCTTAACCAACTCATTCCCTGCAGACGGGAGGCAAACTGCAACTATCCCTCCTGCTTGCTCTTTCTTGCAGCTCTTTCTACCTATTTTTGTTCCCTGTCTTTTCACAAAAATGAAAGAAAAAAACAAAAAAGACAATTATCATCAAGGCAGCGTGACATCGACCTTAAAATATTACATTGCACTTTTCCTGCAACTATTTTATAATCACATAAGTATTTTTATCGGTGTTTATATATATGTATAAATATATATGTAGATGGATGGATGGATGGATGGATAGACTGGAGAGACTGGAGAGACTGATGACTGTCATAGGAACATTAACATTAGCTCAACATCTTTCATGCGGGAATGAGTAGATCCCACAAGTGAAGGGCAGAGATACATATGAGCATATCCATCAATCCATTCATCCATCTAAGAGGATTTCCCATAATTATTCTATATTAGAAAAGACTTGCAATGTCTGGAGAGAGGGGTGGGGGTGAGCAGGTTGGAAGAGAAGGATGGAGGTTTGCGGATACCAGAGCGCACTGCACACTGACAGACAGTAAGAGTATTGTGGTGATAGGTAATTAAAACTGCTCTAGGAACGGTTGCCGTCGTATTTGTTTAGCAATATTTTACGCTAGAGTGAAGGTTTTCTAATTCCGTCATGTGAACTGCGGTCTAAGTAAACCTTTCTAGTATCTTCTTTAGAATGAGAGCTGGAGTCGACGGAGCCGCGCTTTTGTCCTGGGCAAGAGGCGGAGCTGGTGACTGAACGAGCACAGCCTACCAAACAGTGTGTGCGCGCGCGTATGTGTGTGAGAGAGAAAGAGAGAGAGAGAGAGAGAGAGAGAGAGAGAGAGAGAGAGAGAGAGAGAGAGAGAGAGAGAGAGCAGTGAATATGGCAAGAGAGAGCGAATAAAACTCGCTCCAACACTTGTTCGTCACACATTTGTAAGTGTGAAACATCCCGCAGCAGCGCACAGAAGTCTCCAAGCGCTTCCCATCACACTGGATCCCGCACAAGAGCATTAAAAACAAAAGAAAATATAGTTTTGCATTCGCGCAGCATGTAAAGACAGAGTGAGGAGCCTAACAGCAATCACTGTTATTTCTGTTGCACTCTCTCTCTTATGCCGCACTCCCGAGTCTCTGGTCTGCGCTACGGGTAGGACGCGGTTCCCTCTCCGGCATTTAAACTCCCAGCATCCGGCTACCTTAAGCCCTCTGCTCTTTCCGCGGAGGTTCACCTGCAAGCGGTGGTCGTTTATCCGCCGTATCGGACTACTGGATTTGGTTTAACGCCATGGGGACAGAGGGATGGGGTCTTCACCATGGATTCTGACTTTTTGAACAAGCCAGTGTATTGAAAGCCTACGTTAAAGAAGTTGATCGCGTGCATCGCTTTATGCATTTTCTTTTCCTCTCATTTTTAACCAAACGGGATGGTTCCAGTTCATAGTTGTGTGGGGTGAGAAGATTTTGAAAGACTGAAGAAAAGCGAGAGGAGAGAACGAGATCGAGGGATTATGGCTCTCTTCCCGCTCTGTGTCTTTATTCTGACTTTCACCTGCACGAACTTTGACCTGGTGAATGCGGCCAGACACGCGGTACACTGGAACAGTTCAAACATACTGTAAGTCGATTTTTAGTTTTCAGCTAATAAAAACATGCACACATGCCTTACTTGCTAAAATCTATACAACAATTAGGTTCCACACTCAATGCACAACAGTGTGCAGTATACACCAAATGTACACCAAATCAAATATACATTACATGGAACCATCATGTGGAACAAGTTTTGAGGTTTACCATGGGACATGTGTCTCAGTAGGCCAGGACAGGAGCTTTGAGAAAATGTCTTGATTTAACATGTTAATGTTGACTGCTGTATGTATAAGTAAAATTAAGGCAACATAGCAGTTTGTTTTGGTATTATGCATCTTCAAAAGGAATACAGGAAGTGATAGATTTCCTAGAATCACTGATCTTGGAAAACAATCACATTTTGTGCCAAACTTCTGATAGATCTTGTTTGCTCTTTAATAGATGTTCACTGTCTATTAGTGCTTTTCCAGTTTATGCCCATGTATCATAGTGCAGACTTCATTTGCATTACGCATTTAGAAGCAGAACTCTATTTAGGGTTGTTTGCATTACCCGTTTAACATGAGTAATTGACACAAAGCAGCTTTGCAAGAGTTTTTTGCCTAAAGCCCCAATTACACTGTCAAAGTGTCCCAAATTACATACAACAGTAAGCATTATCAGTTGAAAGACTGGATATGCAATGACTTCTGCTCAAAATATTAGCCTAATGCAGTTATATATTTTCTGTCCATTATAAAAAGTTAGTCATTTAATTTTTTTTGTCATCATAATTTCTCTCTCTTTCTCTCACTGCATGTCTTCTTCCCGTACTTCCCTGTTTTCTACACACTTATCTCCTCCATGTTTCTCCCCGGGAGTTTCCGTCTGTCTCTCCTTATCTCCTCTTTCCTTCTCCCTCATTCTGCAACATACATAGAGTTCAATCTAGTCCCCTGTTTCTTTCATTCCATCTGCTGTAATTAGCAGCACTTTTTCATAATGACCTCAATATGCCTGCATTGTGACATCGTTCAATCTCAGTTGTCTCTTGCTTTTTCACACACACGCACACACACACACACACACACACTTCATATTTTTTCTCATAATCATTAGAATAGAACATAACAGTAAATTAGAGCAACAGTGTGGCTACAGATGAGTGTGTGTTGGTGTTACTCAGTTATCTGGCTCTACCAGTTCTAAAACGTAGATAATAATGCAGAAAGCGACCTAGTTTACATGTACTGTTCACAACACTGATGCAGTAGCCTGTGGTGAAATACAAATTTGCCCTATAATTGCCCCTAATTAAACACATCGACTGCAACTGGGGTAAAACGCCTGTTTGTTTACTGTTACAGTGTTAAAATCCCTTGCTCTTGACTGTACAGACATTACTTGTGATTGTATAAAAAAATCTATAGTCAGTTTTCAGGACAAATTTAAGAATAAATATCACACATCATTACGCCTAATTATGCATAATTATGTTTTTAGATGATTCAGGAGTGTCTTCATATCCGTGCTAGCATGCAGGCTTTCATTCACAACAGAGTGCTCGCTGAGCAGTGAAATATAAAGCGTCTGTACTATTCAGCCTAAACGTACAGCAAGAGCTGCCTAACTGCATTAGCATCGGTAGCAGCATGGGGCGGATACACTACGTGATGAAACCAAATTAAATTGGATTATTTTCATGGATTAAGTTTATTAAGACATTCAAAGCAAAAGCTGTAACACTCTGTTGCTCCAGTGCACAGCAGAAAGTGTGCTCACTGCTGAGAACTGGAAAGAATTTGGTCATTAACCCAATTGTTTCTGCTACGAGTGATATTCTGCTTGTGGTCCCCATCATTTTGGCGGAGGTGTTCCAGGGAAGGTGTACTTCGTTTTGGTAAAAAGTGTGGGGGAAATTAAAGCAGTTAGTCTGTGATCCAGTGCTGTGTGTGTGTGTAGACTTCCGTCTCCTAACTGCTCTGCAACACTGATGACACCCTGTTACCTCAGCTTGGCCTAGTTACACAGCACAGAGAAAGAGAGAACAGTTTAGAGCTGTGGGATGATATTTAAGCATTGTATAGCTGTATGAATTGTATAGAATGTCACTCTATATTCTTTTTATACACGTGTGCTTTATTCTCTAGAGTCAGAGACTAAATGTAGCACAACAGGCTAATGGCAAGCGAAGGCTGTGGTCAGTGCGGCCATAAATAAACTGCTGATTCTGAGCTGCATTTGGGTTTGTACTACAGCCAGAGATCAAAGCTGCACAGTCACTCCATGTCTCATGGCCGTGGACCACAACAAGCAAGCTTTACTGGTGAGAAATTCTATGCAGTGTCTATTCTACTGCATAGTGTTTTGAGGGGGTGTGATACAGAACTCACACGTGTGAGTGTTCTACAACTAAATGTCTTTGTTTAGAACAGAGCACATTTGGTGTAAACAGTAAAAGAGACCCTGTCGGCTATGAAGTAAAAAAAGAAAACAAAGCAAGCAGACCGCTGCTTCCTCATTCATCTTTTGGAGATTTCTAGCTGAGAGTAGCGTTGGCTCACACACACTCACTGACAATTACTGAGTGTGCAGTGGGCAGTGATCCTAACGACCCTACACTCTCGCTCCAGTGACGCGAGTCCCGGAAAAATAGCGGACACTCTCAGAAGCATAATTGAGAAACAGGGTTGAATAAATACATAAGAACCAACGATTTTCCTTGCCACACACACACAAACACACGCATATATCTTTTTTTGAAAGAAAAGATATTTTCTCTTCACACTTTTATACTGAGTGCTTTATTTAGTTGTTTGTCATATTCTCACAAGTGCAGCAGTTAGAGCAGTTAGTGCTTTATGGAGAAAAAGCACTGCAAACGCGTGTGTAATATTACTGGAGGGTGAGTGTGTTTGGACTCCAGTGGAGAGCTGTGCTGCTCTGTTGCTCTGCTCTGTTAGAAAACAGTTCCAGCAGAACTGAGGAAGAGAGGGAAAACAGGCTTAAAACAGAACTGAGTAATATAACTGTAATTAAACTGCTGAAATACATTTAAATGCACAGATAATTTGTGTGTCAAACTGTGAGGTCATTACCGTGATGTCAGCGGTTATATAAGACCAATTTGCAAATTATACAGTAACTTTAAACTTGTGAGGGTCAACTTTTGGTCGGCGTTATTGCGCAGTCAGTTGAGGTTCATCTCACGCAACTCAGATCCTCTTTTGGCATCAGTTGAACGTTTAGTTAAAGATTTATCCTAAAGGCTAATAATTTACATTTATATTAAGTTGTTTAGCAGATGCTTTTACCCAAAATGACTTACTAATGAGAAACATCACTAACAGTATTATACAAAAGTCAATAACCAATAATAGTACTTATAGTACTAATAATAAGCCAATAATAGTCCTTATAGTACCAAATACCGCATTGGCAAGTTTTGGCGTGATCTAGAGTAGATTATAGGTAAAAATGAGAAAATAGTGTAATAGAGAACAAAAACATGCTTTTAAATAATTATAATTTGTTTATATTATGTGCTTTAATCACGGTTGTGGTTTAGGTTACGTGCTGAAGAAACTGGTGCATCTTCAGCTGTTTCTAGAAGGTTCTGATGATCTCAGCAGATAGGGATTAAACTAAGAAGCTCGTTTTACCATGGAAACCCTAACGGCTTTTATGATGTATGTGTTATATATAAATCTATAATGAAGTGATATTGGCTGTATTTATGTTTTGCCAATGTTCCTTCCGATAACGATCGTAATGGAAATTGCTTGTGCGGCTCACTGTTGCTATGGTTACATCGATTTATCGCTAGGTGAAAATGCCTGGTCTGACTACTTTCTGTTCTGACTTCCCTTGGGGGGTTTCAACTCTAATTAGGGGGTTAGACCCCCTCATAATTCACACCCATGTCAATGACCCTGCTCAGCCTGTATACTTTATTGAGTGGCACCTCTGAAAGCTGATTCATGGTGTCATGTTACTCAGTTTTCCACAGTAAAGTGGTGTTGGATCTCCGGCCAACCGCTAGAATCAGGATGGCGGAGTTATTTACACCAGTGTTAAATATGTGCTTGTGCAGTGTGATGTCTTTTTAATTTCTTTTTAATTACAGTAAACAGATATAGTACTAACTGAAAAACAATTACAGGAGTGGGATCAGGAAATTACTAAATCCGAAGATGTGTTACCTGCTTGAGCACCACGGCTCAATATGACAGAATCATATACGCTAAGCCATGAAACCACAATGACCCTGACTTTAGTGCAAGCTTTAATAATCACAATTAAGTAATCATTTAAGTCATTAACTATATAAAATTATTTACATTATAATATAATGTCATATGCTATTAAAAACACATTAAACATTAAACACGTACATATGAAATATTTAATTGCTGTGGGATTTTAAATGTGACAGTATTCGATGCTCATTCCATCAGCAATGCTGGTGTGTGAGTGTGTTTGTGTGTGTGTATCCAGGTGTTGTGCAGATGGCTATCAGACATGCAGGTTTGGTTCAGTTAAGGTGAGCTGATTTCACACTGTGTGCAGGTTAAAGTCGCCAGGATAAGATGCTACACTGTCTATTCCTATTATTGTTAATATTAATGAATATTAACAGGGGACTTGATTGGCAGATGGATGGAGAGACTGAACAGCAAAACCCATGAATCAGATAACAGTCTGAGGTTTGCATATGCAAATTGCTCGGTGCATATTCATGAGTAAACTGAAAGATCTATCTAAGTGACAGGGAAGACCTGGTTCTCGTTCATCAACTTTGCGTTATCATCGGGTTGGCCCGTCACCCAGGCCGGTTTGCGTCTGTGTGTTTGTGCTTTATTATGTTAGTATCTGTTTGAAGAACAGCAGTCTTAATTAATAACACCAGTTTAACTGAGTCTGATGAATAGGGCAGTTGTGCATAACCACATCCACTTATCACACAAATCACTTTTGTTTATTTACACTTCGTCATGGTGAGAGGTTGGGATGAATACAAGGAACGCTACATCAGAGAATCACTCTTGCTTTTCCCTAGGCCTCTCATAATCACACCATTTATTCATGCGATGTTTTTCACACCCTGTCTCACCTTTTGTGAACTGCTCAGCCCTCTCTTTTCGTTTATGTACTCTTTCTCTTTGGTAATTTAATTCTTATTACAAACCCCTCCCCTCACTCCTCCATTTATCACCCATCTTCAAACTGTGTGACACTCTCAACGCATCATGGGAGCTTCGAATCTAGCAGTCTCAGCACACTGTAAAACATCCTGCAGATAATTGCTGTGCATTTTGAAATGAGTAATGTTATGCCTTCAATTACCTGCTTTGACTAGTTCAGCCAGCGGGTTTACCTAACTGTTTAAACCCAGAGTGTTCAACCAGGGGGCTGTGGGGTCCCTGAAGGTACTCCAGGGGGTCAGTCTGGAACAAAAAACATGCAGAAACCTTGATTTAGACTAACAAACATTATAATGTTTATAATGAATGTAATGCTTATAATGAAACAAGACTGTATGTTTAACCCAATTGAGAGCAAGTGATTAATGTGTATACTCAGTGAGGGTCATACAAATCTATACTAACAAAAGTTGAACAACTACAAACACTTTTATGTTGAACAATGTTATTGATTTGTTAATAGCAGGCACATTCCCAGCATGCTTTGCGGCATGAATAAATTCTGTGGTTACTGCTGAAGTGTTATTGTTTTACTGTTTGATAGCTTTATTTTAAGCTGTTGTTGTTTGTCATTACTGTTCGTTAATTGTTGAGTCGTGATGCTCATCTTTATACTTTATTGACTGGTTTAATAATTGTCACAGTAATTGAGGTTTAAATGTTGAGGGTCTAAAACCTTTCATTTTATCTCTTAAATTTAAAATGAAACCTCTTTGTTTTTATAATACATTCCTTTGTTTAGAGAAAGCAGTCATTGAAAAATGCACTCGATAAAGAAAAATCCTGTGTCGCTAATTGAACATTTGCTGAACAAGAAATCTGTAGTTTCTGCACAATAGTTTATCAGCTGATGGAGACAATCAGCATTTAGTTAACAAACAAACCAAAGTTGGATAGAGTACAGAGAACAGTTACACTTTTTCAATGTTTCAAGACAATTGAAACATTGTGTTACCTAGGTATGTTTTTCTTAACTAAATGTTCTTTTCCAGCGCAAAAGATAGAAAGAGTCAAAAATCTCTAGCGTCACATTTCCATGACGCGAATGAGATGGAAATGATGGTGTATTTCTGGCCTTTAATTACTCTCTTCCAAAGCAGGCCAGATTTGACACACCCTTCATTACAACGACTTGCGCTGATGAATCGGACAACATCTCTCACCCCATTCTGCTGTTTTAATATAAATAAATGTTTTGCATAGTCACGCTCATGCATGCTGTCCGCTTTTATTTTCCACTTTTATCCCTCTGCAATCTAGCTATAATTCAGGCAAATAATTCATTGTGTGAATGTTTCTTAATTTCGTAATTTGATTATTTCTAATCCGTAAAATATTGTCTTTCCCTCTGCAACACAATTTTCCTGCAGTAAAGTTTTTAGACAGACATTAAATGTACTTTAAATCAGACACTCACATACACACACACACACACAGATACACAATAATGTCCTCAACAAAGTCTGTGTGTAGGTGTGTGTGGTGTGTCTGGGTGTGTTTGCTGTGATTGAGAGTGTGTGTGTGTATGGGTGTGTTTGGCCTGATTGAGTGTGTGTGTGTGTGGGTGGTCTGAGAGTGTTTGTCCTCTGAAGAAGGGGATGTGATCAGAGTAAGTGTCTGTGATTTGAACAGGAAGACCTGTGACTCCTTTTCATTTAACTCCAGCTGGCTGATGGAGGTGAATCGCTCGATAGACGACTCATCTCATCTTAATGAATAGAAGAGAAAAAGAGCATTTGGAGTCTTTATCTCTCTCTCTCTCTCTCTCTCTCTCTCTCTCTCAGAATCTCCTGTTACTCTGCTTGTTTGAGCTTGGAACACAGAACAACAGCTATCTTACACAGACAGGCTTCAAAGCCTTCGAACACACATACACAAGCACACACATAAATTGAAATGCTGCCTGGGACTTATGAACACAGTCATATGCAGACACATGACAGCCGGCCAGGCTCATGCCTGTATGTGTTCTGTAAAATTAGTTGGTTTGGAGGCATTCTGCGCTCGTTCTGTGTCAACAAAGACACAACTGGCTCACAGACACACACAAATAGGAAACTGAGTATCACTAATCCAGACCGACAAGCTCATTCGAAAAGTATCACATGCAAATGTAAACGTGTAGAGAGTGAAAAGCAAAGGATTTCAAACAGGTTCATAATCACACTTACTGCTGCTTCATGTTAGCTTAGTGTGACCACTGTGTGATCTGGGATTTTGAAACGTACAATTTGTTTGTTGTCAACACATCAACGAGAGACATATAGCGTGGCAGTGTTCACAGTTTTATCCTTGTAATACAATGCTTAAAGGTAAATCGTGTGTTTTTGTTTTGTTATGAGAATTCCAGTTTAAAATGAGAATCAACTATAAGTAATGGCATATGCAAAGATGTGGCTACAATTTAAAAAAAAAATTGTCAGGTAACCTAAACATTCGTCAACATCTAAATAAAGTTAATTTGAGTGGAACATATTATACATATTATTAACATACTATATTATGACAGAATCTAGTTGATTAGGTGTACACCAACGAAAGTACAATTCAAAGGTCAGACGAGGTAGATGTAATCCCTCAGGGTAACACATTTTTACAGTATGTTCTCATGGATTTAATCAGCTGTTTACGGCCGAGAAATTCACAACATTAGTTCTTATTTAAGAAAATGATAAACAATCCAAGCTCTTTCTCATTATACAGTCTCTACATGTAAATGTATTTTTGGAGAATTTGAGCTTCTACTTTCTCTTTGAGGTTGTGTGTTTGCACGAGTACAGTCAAGTGTGATTACTATATGGTATACTATACTGCCACAGGTGTGTCTAAATACAAATTAAAGGAGCATCACATGCTTAAAAAGGAATTACTTCTTACATTGTTGACAAGGTGCCAATAATTTTGTCCAGTCCACTTTTGAGTGAAATTGTGTGAAATTTGATCAGTTTTGACTTCTCTGTTTTTTGTGTTGTTCCAATGCAAGCAAAAACAATAAGCATGTGAATACCAAAACATTTGCAATTGGAACAATTTTCTGAGAGAAGTGTTGCATTTTCTGACAGAATTGCAAGGGTGCCGATATATTTGGCCATGACTGTATGTGTGTGTAGAATGAGGTTTTTAATGGGGATTTTTGGCCATTAAAGCTGTCATTAGCTGGACTAAGAGTGTACCCTGTTCACCATAATTATGAACATAATTAGAGAATTAGTGAGAGTTGGAGAGTGTGTGTTCAAGCACTTGTGTGTTTGTGTGTGTGCGTGTGTGTACATCATGGATTTTAATCATAGAGATTTTAAATGGACAAGCTAAATTATGACCTTGTATAATAGCCTTTTTTATCAGTCAATGTCAGAGGCTTGTGGAACAGGTCTGTATGTCCCACAGATGTGTATGTGTGTGTATTTGTATGTCATTTGTGTAGCATATGGCAGAGTTGTTCTTTTAAAATCTCATTGCATTTAAATCAAATGATCTCCTAGAGCATTCTCTGAATCTCTCACTTTGTCTCTGGCTTTCCGCCGTGTCCATACACATGTAATCAATATAAGAAACCTACAGAATGTACAACACATTTGGCAAAATAAACCAGTTTTTGTCAGAGCTGCTGTCAGAAATCTATGTGTGTGTACATAAGTCTTTACCTCTAAATCCTCTCTTGGCTGTTTGTGGGTGCACAGAATATCAACGCCCTACTGCAGGTCCCTCTGTCTGTGTCTCTATGTGTGCAATGCAGGTTTATGGTAATAAATGCATTTTCACAGCAGTTAACAGAATTCTGTGTCATATCCCGGAAGAGAGACAGAGAAAGAAAGGGAGATGTCTAGAAAAGAGGGATTGGGCCGAACACGGGTAAGTATTTATTTTAAAAAAAGAACAGCAGAAAGAAGAGAGAGAGAGAGAGAGAGAGAGAGCCTGATTCAGATTAAGAGAACACTAAATTCTAAACATTTCTTCTTCCATTTTGGGTTTACTCACACACAAGCATACGCACACATGATAAGAACACACACTAATACAGATTAAACACACACTTTCTGTGCATGCAAGAGAACGCATTATAAGGTTGTACCAATAAAGCTATTATTGGTGCTGTGTCAGAACTATACTCAATAAAAAATCAGGATTTGTGAGCATTTTAGACACACAAATCACAATATTAATCACAATTACAAATCCTTCAAAACTATTACAGTTACAGTACTATTACAATTTATAAATACTTTCAAGCCCGGTATGTAACCATCGTAAGCAAACTCACATACTCAACCACATACTCGGGATTGTCAACCAGACCCAAACTGTAAAACCAAAATCTACAGATAAACATTAACTCTACAGACACACATGCAGAATCACTTCTGTAAAGATAAACTCATTTAAAAGTTGAATGTACGGTTTCCTCAGTGTTGTAGTTGTCACAGGTCTGAGGAGATATTTCTAACAGCTGTCATGAGTTAAATATAATTGAGAGAGGGAGCGAGCGAGAGCAGAGGTTTTAGGGAGAGAGAGAGAGAGAGAGAGAGAGGGAGAGCCTTCATTAGAGGAGGGGGAGTGGAGAAAGAGAGCACAGGGAGATAAAGAATGGATGGGAGAGGAGTGAAGACAGAGAAGGGTAGAAAGCGAAAAGGATAGAGAGATGGCATGTTGTTGCTATTAGATCTGTTCTTATCTGAAGCTCAGAATGACAGCGGGCTGACAAGACTCTGCAGAGCCATGACAAAAACTGAGCTTTCTTACACACACAACAATACACTGAGCAACAAGCTCCCACACTCACAATGCAGCTGATATGCATCATTATGCATGTGCGCACGTACGCTTATAATAAATCACATGCACGTGATCTCACAGTTATGGTTATATGTGTAATTGTGTGTGTCTGTGTGTGTGTACACATGCATTCTTATACACACTCACACAGGGCTATTCAGATGCCTCCAATCACAGTACAACTCATATGCATAATTATGCAGACGTGCACACACATACGTGGCTTGTGGAGCCCGGGGTCATTATTTTTGATGTGATGTACAGCAGCTGGAACATGCAGGGGTCTTATATTCTTCCAGTGGAACCGTAGCAGGCCAGCAAGAAGCTCGTATGTGTGGCAATTTACTGTACTCAGGGCGCAACAGCTCGGAATAAATTACTTGATCATAATATTGCAGTATTTTCTTATATTTAATCTACATAATATGCTTCTGCTAGCCTTTCTGGTGTGTTAGCTGCATGTGGGAGAGTTTCGAGGGAGCGGATATTTCACGACGTGTTGTATGTGGAGTGTTCAGACTGTCTGGACTATTTGAATTTGAATCAAACTTGGGAACAGTAGAGACAAGAGTGGACAAGGAAGGAAAAAGTGGGGGGTGGTAAGTCTGGAGTCAGGACAGGCAAGATGAGAGAGAGAGAGAGGGAGAGAGAGAGAGACCCGACTGCCAATCAATTGTAATTATAATGTGGGTCAATTGTAATTAGATTGAACTCTCATGTGACATTGCCACAGTGATGTACAGGCAGCATCACAGACCATATGCTTGTCTGTGTGTGTGCCTGTCCGAGTGTTTGTGAGCGCCTGTCATGCTCAGTCAGTCACATGAAGGTGGCTGGAGACAAAGTAGATGTGAATGCCACTGAGATTTGACTGTGTACTTTGTCCATATTTGGGGTCAGCAGATTTAAATATGTTACCATGTAAAAAACCAGTTTGGATCTTCCCAGTGCTGCATTTGAATTGACTACATTTGTTTATTTTCAGCTTAACTGTACGCTGTACTGTATGCCTCCAGTTCTGCAACAGTACTAATGTAAGAACATTTCTGAGTAATGTGACAGCAGAAATCATAGCTTTTCCAAAAATAAGATCCATTTTCCAACTAATAGTAATGTAAAGTGACATAGTACAGCAAAATAGCTATCCATGTCACCTTGCATTGTGTTCATAGCCTCACAGCTAAGTGAGCTGAGGCAAAAAACTGTGTTTACCTAAAACAGCCACTTTCATGTGTAGCATTGACATTTTGCATATTTTTAATAGTGAAATATTTAATCAAACACCGCGGTTCATCACTGTGTTTTCAAATCAGTGAATTTTTATTTTTATGTTTAATGCCTAATCAAGATTCATTAATTCAAAAAGCCTCATTGTTTGCAGCCCAGATAAATACTGCTCTAATTAAATTATGAATAAAACAATATTTTAAAAAATATGTTTAAAAAGACTGTTTTTTAATTTAGCTTCAGTGTAGCCTTTGTTAGTAGCACTAAACCTTACTTCAAAAGGTTATTACAGGTTTAATCCTGTAATTGAACTACTTTAAAACTATAGCTTGTAGAGCTACATGCTATGCAAGCTGGCTGCCCCAGCAGAACCAGCTGTAATGTGGTTGCATGTCACTGATTCTGTCACACACACCTGAGAGCTCACCTGACAGATTAACAGATTAACAGTACTCATTGCCAAATTTTTGGATTCAAGTGGCCGCTGGAATATGTTGGTTCCAGTCCGATTTTTCCAGTATTAATTACCCACTTCATTTCACAGCTCCAGATACACATATCATAATAAAAGTCCCCCTCAACCATTACCTGTTTCACTTGACTGCCTGCTTGATGGTTGTGTGTGAGAGAGAGTGTGTCTTTTAGACAGGTTAACAGAGTGTGGAGCAGGAAGAGCTGTCACTATTAGAGAACTCAGCATCACTGGGTGACTGAATGGAGCGTATCGGAGGAGGGCTTTTTTTTGGGTTTGACGTTCCAATCTGACAAAATTATACTATATAGAAGCCTGCAGTCAAAGACGGCAATACTGTAGGATTGAGGGGTTGAAGCTGAGTAGGTGGGCTTTAAGTCCAGCTTTGTCATTTGTAATTAGTGATAAACTTAATTTGGAGCCTGACTGGGCAATGGCGTCTTGTTTTGAAGTTGGAATCAATCAATGTAGTGATGCACCATCAGGAATGTGAGTTTCCCACTAGCAACTAATTTGTAATTAGAAGTGAATTTTTAATTTGTTGTTGGGTGTTTAAGGCAGATTTCTTCCTTGTCCTGTTTCCACCAATCAGATTATCAATAAGGAGCGGGAAGCCAATCACAGACTCAGCTTGATTAGAGGTTTAGCAGGTAGAATGGGAATGAATTCTGAATGGAAGGAGACTGAAGGAGAAAGTGCTGGTCACATCACATAGCACAGTTTTGATTTATAGCTGTTCTAGTCAGCATTACAGCTGTCTCCCATTGGGACTTTTAAGACTACACCTAGCAGAGCACACTTTTTGATGAAGCTTTTCAGGGACTCTACATACCTTAAAGGATTAGTTCAAGTAAAAATGGAAGTTTTGTCATCGTTGACTTGCACTCATGTCATTCCAAACCCCTTTAACTTTCTTTCTTCTCCAGGGCATAAAATGAGAAACTTTGAATAATGTAGATGTCACTCCCTGTGATCACTGGAGCTTTAATGCTTCAAAAAGCACAGACCAAAATCTAGGGTATTATTTACTTAAAAGTCCTCAGCCTACAGTCCCCATTCAACTGCGGAATGCAAAATGGTGATCAGTACATGGTGACCAGTACACCATACTGTATACATTAAAACATCGAATGACATATGGGTAAATAATAGGTAAACAAAAGCGTAAGTTATGACAGAATTATGATTTTGTGTAAAGTTTTGCTATGATGCTGTTATTGTTTTTAATTATACAATTTAATTCAGTTTATTTCCCTAGTGGTTTCTCCATATGCACTGTTATAAAGCAGCTTTAAATTTTAGACCATGACAATTCAGCAAAAATATTTTTACAAATAAAAATTTAAAAAATATTACTATGAGTAAACTAAAGGCAAATGTGACAAGGAATTAAAAATGTCAGGCCAGTTCTCTTCCGTCTACAGACTGTAAACACAGTGTCACTAGTTCTAGTAAACTAGAACTAGTAGTACTACTAGTAAACACTAGTTCTGTAGGTTACATTAAATTGATTTAATACAGATGATAAAACATATATTTCAAATATAGATCTAGCACTAGACATGGGAAGATGGTGGTAGCTAGTGGTTTTGGACTTGGACCTTGGACCACATGTCAGCAGATGATATGAGGCAGGCTTGTTAGCCTGTGAGAAGATCCTTAAGTGTTTTTTGTGCTTTCTGTCATCGGCTAACCGCATAACATAAGTCTCACACGGGATTTTTCACCTGTTTGCTATTTATAGCAAGTCCAAGGTCAAAGAATACCAGCTGCGAGCTGTGACTCGCATTTCCCAGCGCATGCTGTCTGGCAGGCTACAAAAAGGATACTCTGGTTCTAACAACCAAGTAGCAACGGACTCCTGAAAACAACCTCATTACATAAATTAAGACTGAACGTTCTACTAGATTTGATTGATTTTGCATGTCTGCTTTCATGTAGTTTTAGCAAATTAGGGTTTTGCATCGTTCATCGAATGCATTTTTGTATTACTTATTACTTTACAGAGGCCTTCAATGTGCCAATGTAATTTTGTTTTCTTTTTTAAAAGCTTTAACCCCTAAAGAAACATGTGCTTTCACATGAGTTGAAGATTCCAGCAATTTGTTGCTGATTTATTTTACATGAAGTGGGCTGCCTTATGCTAAGGTTACATGACTTAGCAAATACTACTTACTTTATCTCAGTAATGCCTTTACTAGATTAATTTGCTCACAGAATAAATCAATAATGTCTTGCTGCAAATAGTGCATTTTCAATTAAATCGGTAACTGAAAACTGTTGCTTTATCTCTGTGATACATCCACATCACTAGGTGTCACTATGGGTCCAAGACTACATGGTATGTAATGCAGCTTTAATCCAAAAAATTGTTTTTCCAAAGTCTTTTTCCCATTTATTATCTGCGAGATCTATGTGAAGATTAGTGTTGACAAGCCATTATCAATCCATCTCTGAGCCTAGCAAAGATCTCGCCTGGGGCAGAAGTGATGCCACGTCCCTTTGGGTAAAAGACCAGGCTTACAGCCCTCAGAGTGTATTGAAATGCCATGTTCGACAGATCCCTCATTTGTGAAGCAGAAATCACAGACTAACGGAACAGAGAAAGATTTACGAATGGGATTTCTCACATTCTAACCTCATACTGCTGGAATTTGAAATGAGATTTCACCACCTGCTAGTGTGCTAGCATATGTGAGGAACTTCACCTGCTGTGTGGGGGCAGGGTTTATCAGCCATTAACCACCTTTCACACACCACAGTTATTCACACCAAACACTTATCTCTGCTCGCCCACCTGCCTTCCTCTCTGCGTTTCTCGGTGAGCCTTAGCTAGCAGATATTTGCAGCACAGCGTAGCATGCCTCACCTGTTCATTGAGCGCTGTTCAACTAAGTTTTACCACACTGCCAAACTCATATATACATGTCACACTATAATGCTTTTCTATGCTCTTCAGATTGTTGTCAGATTAGCTACAGATATGCTATCCTCATGGTCAGTAATGTTTATTTATGTCTGTCACAGTGTCACTAACTACTGATAGCATGTCATGGTTCCCCCACTTTCTGACCAGTTCATTTCTATGACTTTCCCATGATCTTTTCAGTCATGAATGACTGCTGGAAAAGGATTTTGTAAGAATCTTTAGAGGTTGCTGGCCAGATTTTGACTAGTTCAGACACCTGTCTTTTAAATCAGGGGTGGTGAATGCTGCTTTTAGATCTACATTTACCTTCGCTAATATTTAATTATATTTTTAAAACATTTTATTATTTTCATGACATTAATACTATTAATACTAAGAGTAATAAAATATCAATGTACAAATGTCTCCAATAAAACCCTCTCAAGGCATAAACTGATGCCTGAGTAAACACACACTGTAAAATAAAAATAAAACATTTTATGTGATAACATTTAACATATTTTACCCTGATCGCATTAGATTTTCACCAATAAAGAAGGACAATAAACAGAATTGTCCAGTGTTTAATGCTCCAAACACTTTTAAAAACTACATTTCCAGTTAGAACCAGAACTGATACATGAGAGACCCTTGTTAAGTTCCTCAAATAACTCCGTATTCTCTAGTTCAATAAAAAACTGTTTATGTACTGATGCTACAACAGATGTGGGAACCAACTGATCTGAGAAATCTAAACTGTAACATGAAAAACTCTTTTAATCTCCAAAGAACCATATACCCAACTTAAAAACTATTCAGCAAAACTATTCTCTTCTTTATAAGAAAATTGTTTTTGCTGAACTTTATGATTGAATGAGCTGTATGTTTGAAAGAATGTATTTGTGTGTAAGGAACACCCTCTGTTCTTGTATTGTTTGTGTATGATTTTGTGGAACAAGGACTGAGATTGTCTTCTCAGACTGAGATATGTAAGGTTTCATATTTTGCCAACATTGCACATTGTTTTCAGAGTGACCGTTTAGTGTAACATTGAGATGCCTGCTGTGGGGACTGTCTGAGCTGGTAGAAGGACTTTTACAACTCACAGAAACAAAACACTTTCCCACACACATTGTAAATAAATCCACACTTCAGTTCAAAGATAGACATTATTGGGACGGATAGATAAATATCGTCTGTGGCCAGAAAGACAGGAGGGGAGACAGGGAATGCCAGAGGAGAGATGAGTGTTGGATGTCTGAGAGTCTAGTTGACAGCGTGTAGGGGGCTAAAGTAAATCCGTGGCTCAGAGGAGCCACAGTGTGAAATAGAAGAGCTTACACTCACACTGGGGGACTTTGGGACATCACATTCTTGCTTTCATCCATCCCTTTCTCTCTTTCTCTCTCAGTTTTGCTCTATCCTGCCTCCCTCTCTTTCTCTCTGGGGCCATGCTGTGTCTCCTCTGATGCCCCATAAGAAGAGCAGTCACGGTCCATTGAGCCGCATGGGCACCAATTTGGTTGAGCTGTGCTCAAAGCTCAGCCCGTGAGTTTCTTTAGGAATAGTGTGACAAAAGTGTGTGAGTGTGTGGTGAAAGGGTGTTAAGGTTGATAGTGGAATTTCAAACAATTTATTCCAGAGATTTTGCTGCATTTTAATGCTAAATTGCTAAAGCAGTGGGTTTGATACTTCCCGATCTCGCTAAAGAAAGTTTTGCGAGGAGGACGCGGCCCCAGGCTAACAGGATGCATTCATATGCATATGTGTGTGTTTGAAGCAGTTTGTGTGTGTGTGTTCATGAGGCACAGTCGTTTTTTCATATGTATGTGTCCATTTCGGTGGGCTGTGCTCTTGCGAACCTAGTTTAGCCGTGTTGCTGTTCGGTCGATTAGCATGTGAATTTGGCGGATTCCCCAAGCAGCTTGAGTTAAATTCCAACTTCTACTCTGAAATTAATCACAAATCACTCCCACAGAGAACTTAACAGAGCACCCTGCAGTCACAGAGGCGTAATGTAGTGATGGGATAACCCACCGTGACTGAATTATTGTTTTGAAGGCAAGAATTTAATTTACTAAGAGATTTTTCGTCATTTGTTGTAAAGCTTGATCCATTGTCAAAACAGTTTTTTTTTATTATGGGTTGCTTTGAAGTAACATTAGAGCTTCGCTTGACTTAACATTGGTAACATTTACTACTGTTTGTTCAGAGTTTAGACGTGGATCTTGAATTAGTATTGAATAAAGCCAGAGAGAGATTGAGAGACAGAGCACAGAGGTACTTGAGGTGAAGATTCCATTAAAAACATGCAAACAGGATTCCATTAAACTTGCAAGGCTTGTTTCACTTCTTTAGTTTATATATTTAGCCATTTAGTGAGTGATCTGATGAGTATTGATTGAGCTGAGTAGAATCATTGCTGCTGGGCGGATGGCCTGTTAACACAGCTAATCTTTCCATTTAAATTATACATCTCTTTTAGATAGCGACAGAAAGGGAGGCTTTATTTCTAACCCCGTCTTATAAGAATTGTGACCACTATTTCTATGCATAATAAAAAAATAATGGCGACAGAAAAATTGTATTAGGTAATGAAATATTTAGAAAGATTACCTTGAGGTGTGTCTTGAATGAGACCCGACCACGGTCAATAACATTCTCTCTCTCTGTTGCCTGAAACCGTTGTGCTGTGTGACCACCAAATAGGTGAGGCTGTAGAAATATAAATATTGAAATTGTAACTTTTTAGCGCCTTGGGTTATTTTTCATGTTAGTTCACATATGGCTGCCTGCAACTTATGATACACTCCATTGCAAAGCATTCTGAGTATTATTTTTACCATGCTAAGCCTGTGTTTGGGTTTAATGTTCAATAAATGAGGCATATCCTTGCTTCTAGTTCTCTATCTTTTTTCTGCAGTGCTGATTGGCAGTCATTGTGCCGAAGGGTGAAATATGATTCTAATGTGTTTATCTGTAAACTGCGCAGTGTGTTATAAAGTACTGTTCTCGGTCCATACGACACAGCTGATTACAGCGGCCTCGCTTAGTTTAGCCCTCGAGATAGAGAGAAATCTGTGGAAGAAGAACAGGTCCATCACTCTTTTCGGGCCGACGGCATCAAACCGTGTCCGTTCGATCGCTCACTTCACATCATCCCTCGTCTAGTAACTATTTCACAATGCTTAGACCATTAAGGATGAAGCTCGGCATCATAATAAAACAATGAAACAATTAAGGCATGTATACACTCGCAGGAATTGCTTTTTAAACAGGTTTTTCATGCTTGCCTGGTCTGGGAGGCTGACTCTATTCCACATGATTGCCACTAGTCTTACGAGAATAATCATATTACAAATTAATCGCTCTCACGAGTGCACACACACCGTTGCAAAGCATATGCTTGACCAATCATATTAACAAGTCATCAAAGCAACGATATGAACTTTGAAGTAATTTGCTTTTCTGGTCCACTAAGTCAAACTCCCTGTCTGAGCCATGCACACACACACACACAAATACACAGTGGGACAGGGGGATACACTCCTGGGAGATGGTTGGGATTAGTGCCATCAGTAGGTGGTGGAACACACACACTCATAAAGATCATGCAGCCATGAAAACAGTTCAGGTGTACAACTATGCAGAGCCTTGATTTCCCTTGTGTGTGTTTGTGTGTGTATTATAGAAGGGATTCTTGTTGTGAATTTCTAAATGTGTTTCAATCTGGATTTGGGGGTCGCAGAGGTCTGAATGTGCACATCTGTTGAGAATTAGAAATCGAAACCTATTTACAGAGCTTATGTACGCATACTCCACCTGTGTGCCTGACGTGAAATCGAAACTCTTTTCACCAACAATCTCGGCTCAATTTTCGGCTCCCTGGACTGAAGTGTTACCAAATATGAGCCAGAACCAGTTTACTGCAGCCTTCACCAGACAAACTCTAACCAGGCAGGAAGGGCTTAGATCAGGTAAGAGGGAAGAAAAGTGTGCAGGGCAGGGTGAGATAGAGAGAGAGAGACAGAGAGCGAGAGAAGGAGAGAGAGATGGAAAAAGAGATTGGATATCATGCTCAATGTGTGATTATTCCCTCTATCTCTTTCTCTATTTCTCCCCCTTTCCTCTTCATGATTAAAATGAAATTGAATTATTAGGCATGAATTTAACTGGACCCTGTGGCTTTGTGATGGATGGATGGATGGGTGAATAGACAGACAGACAGACAGATGAGAGAGAGACAACGTGAGTGATAGATTTCTAGGGAATGAGTTGAGGTTATTGGTTTGACGATAATGCATTTCGGACTGCCATCATATAAATGTGAACTTGAGATTTAATTAAATGGAAGATGAGGAGAAGAAATAGTAATGATAGACATAGTCTGTTAAAGGTCTGATGTATAAATAGAGTGACATATAGTAGAGTAACATATAGTATCTGCTCGTGCTTTCTCTTCTGTTTGTCTCTCACGGTTTACATTATTCCATCTCTGTCTCGTTTCTAGTTTTTCATCGTTTCTTCCTCTTACTGCCCGGCTACACTGTGCTGAGTTTTCGTTTTTACAATGAGCAGATTGTATTTATCAATTTAACCTTTGACCTTCCACCGGCCCTTCATTCTTTTTGGTTTTCACATTTTCTCTCTCACACCTAAACGCACATATTTATTTTTTGAGCTGATCTGTTTTTGCGCCACAATGAGATCTTTTTCAGCTGGGGCAGATGGATCAGGACCCCTACACTGGGCCCACCTAAAAAATTATATTTTATTTCTTGCAAATGAATCAGAATGAAATCTGTTTGGTTAAACATTGTTTTATTACAAAAAATACAGAAAAAGAAATTAGGTTTTCATATGCAGAAGCTGTAAATTATACCGATATAATATTGCTTCGCCACAGCCCTAAATTTATAAGCACTATTGCTGAAAAAATTATGCCGCACAGTGATCTGTTTATAGTTTTCAACTCGCTTAACTTCCATCACCATCACAAATCATTCTCACAATTTCAAAAAAGCCTCATCTATCTAGATGTCATTACCTTAGTGACATTTTTATATCAGCACAATTCACAACAACGTCAATACCTCAAGCAAATTAAATTTAGAATGAGTTTAAGTTTGCAACAAACATAAAATGTAGTGACAATAAATAAAGTGACTTAATAAATAAAGTGACTTTCAGTCCATCCTTATTGTTGAACCCTGTTGTAACCCTTTTAGTAGGACCGTTTCCTTTGACCATAAGTTAATTATAAGCTCATGACATTAGCGTTGTTTTCATGCTAAAGAAGTGATGTGTGTGTGTGTATGTATATATATATATACTGTATATACACATATTATGTATTACTGCACTAGAAGATGTACTGTCAACATCAGCATAAACACAACACACAGGAGAAAATTCCCTTTTAAATATGCCATTCTCATGAATATTTGATTGGATCCTAGAGCCCACCTCTTGGATCTTAGTTTCCCTCTCATGAGTGTGAACACAGGCAACTGCAGCGCGTTGGAGCCGGAATGGCCTCGTCTGCATATGACTGTGACTGCAGTATGAAGAATTCAGGCTTCACTGCTCCTCGCTCATTTCTGAGAGGGACTCACATGAGAGTGCACAGCGGTGGAGATAGAGTTGGCTCAGCCGTGATGACATTTCCTGCTTCGTCACTGCTGAAGATCTCATCCAGCACATTACTGCGACAGCTCTGAGGAACGGATGAGAACCTGGAGTCATACTCAAAGCAATGGACACAAATCATGCTTATGGCCCTGCTAATGTTTCATTGGAGCTTTTGAGACTGATGGGATGGATCCACATGCTCTGAGCTTGTGCTTACAGTGAGAGGAAGTTTATAGTGCTATTTCAAAATCTAGTAAGCTGTCTACATAAGCTCTTATGGCAGCATCTTAACTATTATGAGCCCTCATAAGTGACTGATTTGAAATGCTGTACACAGAGAAGTTACATATTCAAAGACAATGTCTCAAGTTCGCTCAATTAACTAGTGACCAAGACAATCAAATGTTTCTTATTCATTTAAATCATATGGCTTAATTTTTTTTTCAAAACAAACAACCCTTTTTGTAACATGATCTCAGACTTTTGACCCCACTCTATTCACACGTGATACACATGTATGTGTGTATTTGTGTGTGTATGTTTGTGTGTGTGGGGGGGGGGTTGGGTTGGGGTGGATGACAGAGGGTGGCGTATAAAAAAAGGAAAAGAGAAAAAAGGAATGATAAATCGAAATAGGAGGATAGCCTGACCTTGTTGCAGCTCACTGTCTCCTTTGCTTCACCCATTGAGAGTCTTCCTGTGTTGCAGCAAATCTATTTATGATAGATTTCAAGGCGGAATTATTTACGACAAAGGAAGTCTGGACATTTAGAGAGAATCCGTCCTCCAGACACACACATTTACACATACTCTAACACTGAGGGCAGTGTTCCACCTCAGGAGATGAATGACGTTTAAAATGACCTCAGAACACACATTGGCAGTTGCATGCACACACACACACACACACACACACACACAGATATTCAACCTATCTTTCATTGAAAGGGAACTGAATTGTTAGGGGAGCTATTCTAATTAGAGTTAATTACAGCCGACTCTCTACTCTCTGTGGTAAAGTGAGCATTCTGTCATACTGCTGTAAAAGAGATGAGGGAGAGAGGAACGGCAGACTTGGAGACAGAATGTTTGAAGGGGATTTACGTAATGAGGGTTTAGGCTAAAGGAAGGGAACAAAATTTTTATTATTAGTCTGGTATGAAACAATGGAAGTCTATGAGATGTTCTTACTAATACAGTGAAGCAGTGTGTGTGTGTGTGTGTGTGTGTGTGTGTAGGATCTGTAGGATGACGGTTTGGTCTGGACACAGAAAGGGATGGACAGAGATAGACAGAGTGAGAGAGAGGCAGGAAAGATGTGGGAAGCCCAGGGAGATGCAAATGAGAAATGCAAAGACAAGAAACTGATATTTGACATATGACCAGACAGAGAGAAATAAACAGGAGTTACAGTGTGATGGCTGAGCAGTCTGAACACGTTTTATTTTGGTTGTTGAATACGAAATATTAATCAATGTTAAATGCATTATTAAAGCAACAGGCCATGAAAGGCTGTGCATTACAATGATTTTACAATACTAAGGGGTGTTCTTCAGCACCATGCAAAGCATTTATTTATATAAAACTGTATTTATAAAAGACACCAATTTTTATTTAAATATATTGTTGATTATATATGAAGTAGTTCATAATCAGTTCATTATCTTAGCTGTATATTTCCGGTTGTCAAGCAGTCACAGGGAAAATCATGGTACTTCTTTGTGTATAAAGATACAGGAGAGGTGATATTGATTAAGGAAAGGTGTAACGAGTGGGAGTTAAAACGACATGATACAAGTTAATTCTCGAGAAGCGTGTGTGTGTGTGTTTGTGTGTTTGAGCTCACATGCTGTTAATGTCTGTTCTATCTCGCCTCTACAGTCAGACTGTTTCTCTCTTTTTTGCAATCTACTTTTCGCACCCTGGTCGCTGCTTTTATCTACTTTTTTTATTGTTTTTTAATAAGATGAAGTTTCTCGTCTTTTACTCAGCGTTCAACATTTCAATATTTCCTTCCTTTTCCTGTTTTGCCTTAATTTGTTTTTAAAAAATCAGCACTTCATTGGTGTTTCTGTAACACGTTTCTCATTCAAATCCATCTCCCACCCCTCTCTCTTTCTCTCCCTCGTCGTCTCTCTTTTCAAATACACAAATATATTCGGTTGGCTTTGCTGTGCACGTTACCATGAGGAATGTGAACTTATTCAAGTTGTACACGGAGAGGACGAGATTTTATTTGTTGAATGGACTGGTCTATAAAAGAACCCTGAAAAGGCTCTCTCTCGCTTTCTCTCTTTCCCTGATTCTCTCTTTCTCTTGTTCTCTGATGATATTAAATTTTCATCCCCTGTAGCTGAGAAAAAGAGGAAGGCTGGCAGATGACAAAGGAAGGTGAGGAAAATAAATATAGAGAGGGAACTGTATGTACGTGAGCATATGCTTGCTGTATTTTGTATGAATAAGCGATTTTCTGTC
Source organism: Botia kubotai (assembly GCA_036877585.1). Lineage (NCBI taxonomy): Eukaryota > Metazoa > Chordata > Actinopteri > Cypriniformes > Botiidae > Botia > Botia kubotai. Next base: position 5,961 of record JAZGTI010001013.1, on the reverse strand, counting down.
TTTTAGACCTCATTATCCACATGAGTCATAAATCATACTTGAGTTACACATACTTGAGATATAATAAGCTTCTTTTAATAAACATTTCCTTATGTGTATGTGCCCCACAATATATGCAGACAAACAGAGAATGATTGGCAGATGTCAACAGAGGTGGCATATTGACTTGCCATGGCAACAGCAATCAAGAGTAGAAGGGAAAAAATACAGGAGAGAGAGAATAACAGAGGTGAGAGAGAGAAATAAAGAAGAATGTGCCAAAAACAGGCCAGATGGAAATGACAGCAGAAAATGATAAATGAGAAAGTGAAAAACTAATTTTGAATATTCATTCTCAAACAGCTAGTCACTTAGTAAAAGCACTACTCGTATATCACAAGTTGATTTTCCTGTTGCATGCAAAAGTGGAATATACTCTTTATATATTCTCTTTTAACAGAGTTTTTACTTTTATTTATTTTTGACTTATTTTAAAATAAGCTATAATATTTTAGCTTTTTTATTTGGCTGACTACTCAATTTCTTTAAATGCTTATTGCTAATGAACAAAGCTAAATAAGACCCTCACAAGACCCGGGACAAACTTTATTTGGGTGGGCCCCCTCTCTCCTGGGCCAGTTAATAGGTTATACTATAGAGGATCTTAGTGGGACCCCCATTACAAGGCTTGACAATGTTCCTGGGTGTCCCCCTGACAACAGCCCTGCTAGTGAAAACCAAAGAGAAAGAAATAGAGGAAGGAGGAAAAAAATAAGGAAATGGAGGTCAAAGACACAAAGGAGCATGGTTTGAAAAGCTGTTGTTTGACAAAATGAGCTTCTGTTTGGCAGTTAAAATATTTATCAGTAATACAAACAGATACACAAACATACACACTTTCTGTCTCTCCTCATTTTGTTTTGGTGCACGCTGTCAAATCTATCATGTGATGGCAACATTAGACGTGTGGGATAAGAGAGAGGGTGGAGGGTTAATGGAAACACACAAACACACACACACACACACACTGCATGTCTTTACTCAGTCTTATGTCTTTACGACTCGTTCTTTTTTGAGTGTATTTCATGCTCTCTCTCTCTGCCAATCAGTGACAGTGTATTAGATCTCACTTTCTCCCACTCACTCACACACACACTCACTCAGATTTATCACTGCATGTCCTGTTTGCCCATGGAAGCAGTCCAGACTGAGACCTGACTGTGTAAACAGACCCATTAACCCTCAGTGTGAGTGCGAGTGTAAATGTAGTTTAATGATGATCCTGCATATGTGTGTGTGTGCGTGGGCTCGGGTTCAGAGAAAGCGCTTTTAGAGTGAGTACTTGAGACCATTATACTGCTCCAACCTGCTCCTCTCTTAACCGCCGTATTGATTCTCCATAAGGCCCTCCGAACTTCCAATATCCAGGGCTGTAAACATGCCACACAATGTGTGTGTACATGTGATGAGGTACTAGGGATCACTTCAGATCAATGAAGGTCAAAGGTTAATGTAACTCAATAAAGGGTTGCAGGTTTGCTGGTTTTACTAGAGATCAGAAAATTGAGTGCCAGTGATGACCTGAACCTCTGAAGTTCACGATGTCTCTACTTACTCTGCCTTTAATTTGTCTGCTTCCTCCCTCCAGCACCTGGAACACAGATACATCAGTCTTCTAATTATACTTAATCCTTATTTAAGTCAGGCTTTTGTCCATGATCCCCAGTGCGATTGCTTTCTTTATCACTCCACCTCGCTTCGTTGACTTTTCGGAGAAGTCAACCTACAAATGTCAGTTAGTCTTTTGAAATATCTACTATTAACCTGGATGTGTGGAATCATGCTGACAATTGAATCAATTTACTCAGCAAACATGTCTGATTCTTCACCATATTAGTTGACCTGAAAGTGGAAACCACCAGAGGAAGACGTCTTACGTTAATGCAATCGTTGATGCCCTTGTGTAAACGCTCAGAATGCGACACATGCCTGTGCTGTGAATTGCGTGTCAAGCTGTCATTGCTATACGTGTTAGCATTCATGTACCTGCTCATGGCAGAATGTTTCAGGTCTAAGTCTGATGGACGTGTCCTCTTTGTCCTATTTACTTCAGCGTCCTGTTTCACCTTCTCCCACCTGATCTGTGCCACCGCCTAACTTCTGTTCCTGTAGTTCCTGTCTTCATTTGCATTTCTCCTCTTCATCCCGTCATCCCTCCCGTTCGCTTCCCTAAATGTGTCCATCCATCTCTGTCTTCTATCATCCATCTCCGCGTGCACACGCAGTCAATGCTAATTCAGTTTTAATTCATGACACATGGCCTGTGCTGAAGCCAGAAGCTTTTAGAATGGAACCCCCAGCTCAGATCACTGCTTCACTCTTTGTCCCTCTCTCTCTCTCTCTTTCATTTAAATTCATCATCTAACAGATCTTTGCAGAGCTCCATTTAAAGCTCCAGACAAATAGTGCAACAAACAAACTGCAAATTAAAGGAATGAAGCGAAATGTTATTGCACAAAAGTTGCTCTTTCATAACTTAGGAAACATTATTAGGTTTTATTTAAGATTTTTCCTAAATTACTTTGGAGAAATAAAAATGGATAGATAGATAGATAGATAGATAGATAGATAGATAGATAGATATAATAGAGCTATAAAGTTTATGTGGATTTCATAGCTTTGGTCAATTCTGACATTCTGGCATCAACCATTTTTGGACATTGTTAAAATCTCTTCTGAAGCTCTGAGGAAGACATACACCTGTGAGATTACTGAGGTCTTTTCTCTGGAGAGAAAATCTGAGGACTTGTTAGAGAGTTCAAAGACAGCTTGCAAACTCAATTTCAAAAGCAATTGCTGTGGACTGTAGGTCAGCAATAGGCTTATGTTCAAAGAAATGGCAATAAAACAAACACTTTATTTATGTCTAAAGTCTGTGTAAACTCTGTGTAATGTCTATATAATCTTTACACATCTGCCTGAAATCATATGAAAAATGTATGAAATCATATGAAAAATGATCAAATGAAAATTAATTTGATAAATCAGCATCTTTTCAGCTATTTTTAATGCTAATAAAAACTCTAAAAATAACACATAGACCTATAAAATTATACAGGCGTAAACACAGGCATGCCCACACACAAAGATACAAGGCCCAACAGACACATACATTGTTCCCTCTTCATTGCTCAGAGGGGAGCTGTGTTCTGTAAACTCACTTGAACTGCAGTGAAGAAAGCAAGGGAGTGATAAAAGATGCAGAGAAGAGAAATAAAGACATTTGCTTTGGTTAATAAACTCCAAATTGAGGGTCAGTATGTGTGGCTGTTCATCTGTGTAGAGGTGACTGAAAAGAAAATCGAAAAAGGCTAGACTGAATTAATATATTGGAGGGGATGAATTATTGCATGTATTAGAAATCATATCTGCACCCTCTGTTTAATAAACAAACTCTCCTGGGTTGAGTTTACCATCAACAAGCGTCAGAAAGTAACACACTGTGTGTGAATTATGTGTAGAATTAATACATTTCAAAACACCAAAACTCACCAACAGAGCTGTGACGGTGAGCAACTGCATCGACAGAGAGATTGAGAGAGTGGGGTCATCAAGTGAGATGTACAAAGTGAGCCACAGAGCGAAAGACGAGAAGACGATAGACAGAGAGCAGTTAGCTTCTAATTGCCTGTGGCAAATGGTCTTTGAAACGATGGGAAGCAAGTGGAGGTGTGTGATTTACACACCAACTGCTGTGATGAGATCAGCCTTGAAAGTAGCTAACAGCAGCACCAGATCACACCCCCACCGACACATATCAATATCTTAGCAGATTTAAAACCAAACCTGCACAGCAGTGAATCACACACACACACGCTAGATTCTGAGAAAGTCCAATTGATTAAAAAAACTTGCGCTGAACTTGCTTTGAAATCAGTAAATAGTAAACATCTGTTGGCACAGCCGTGCTGCGTGGACTGATCGGCATAGGACATCAAAATACCACAAGAGTGTATTGGGAGCTGACTGCTCTGTGTGCTGTAAATCTGCTGTCACGGTACTTTGATGTCCTGTGTGAATCGGTCTGCCTAGCACCTCTTTAAGTCGAACACACCCATTGCGTTTAATAAACTTTGTCAGCGTGGTGTGAGATGTGTTTTTAACATCACGTGTGCGTATATGTCTCTGAATAACATTTTAAAGTAATTAATCACTCTAAAGTAGAGAACAGTGAAAAGAAAGAGGATAAATTAACATGGGAGGTGGGGGTCAATCACATGAGTTTTGAAGCTACATTAATGAGTGTAAATTAATGAACTTACCATATCTTTCCAACGCAGGGGAAGAAAAGTGCGCAATGCCGTGCATGACACCAAAGTGCTGTAGCTTTGGGGCGTGACACCAGTGTCAATCCCATAATCCACCTCAAAAGCGTGACACTCCACTTTCATAAAAATACAATGAAAATGCTCACTCAGTTCCCTCAAAATGCACCAGTGGGAACGATTATGCATCATGCAGTGAAAGAAATTTTATGAAGTTCTATCATATTTTAATTAATTAATTTTGTAAGTTTCACTCAAGATCAACATTTCTCAAAATCAGGCCTTTCAGTTTTTAGTTTATATGGATATGACAAGTCAGAGGAGAGAGAGCATCATCTAGATTAGTGTAAAGCCCATGCCTGTGTTCTCAAATGTAATTAAATGAGGAGGAAAAATGACCACATGCAACTGTACACACAGATGTTGTGTGTGAGGGGACGGGGGATAATGCCTGTTAACTTAATAGACTTACTTTTAGGCCAGAGTCATCAGTGGATCTGCAGGTGTTCTTTGTAGAATGCAGTGCGAGTGTGTTTGTGTGTTATTGCGCACATTGTGTTTTGTCAACTGTTCATAGGACAGATGCTGTCCTTTAATTAAACGGATTGAGGGGGTTAATTAGAAGAACAGAACAGAACAGCAAGGGAAGAAAAGATAGATGCTGTTTTTCCTGTGGTGCTGATTCAGCTCTGCCATCTCTCTCTCTCTTTCTCTCTCATTACAGATATGCTCTGTAGGCACAATCGTTCTGCACATATGTAACTACAAGGAATGTGCACCTTACTCACGTTTTACACAGGAGACGTGAGAGTTTTAATTAATGTGTCCAAAAACAAGACATGTACTGTTGGGTACATTGGAATATTGGGATTTCTCTCTCCGCTCGCAGTATTTGATTAATGAAGTGAACTGAAATGCTTATATGAGCAGTTATATTTGAGATTGCATTATTGCTTTTGTGGCTTTCCTTTAAAGTTTTCCTGTAAAAGCTTGGCTTCTTTTCTCAGATAGTGACATTGATCTACTGAGTCTTGATCTTGCCTGTGAAATCCCAAAATCCCATGGTGCCCAGCTCAGCAGCTTGTGTCGTGCACCCATGCAGTTTACACACATGCACAAACACATGCACGCATGTGAACAAACGATTTCATGAACTTGTGTGGGTATGTTTCTTTAAATGGAGCTGGATTGATCCAGTGATTTGCTTTTGATAAATAGAGAGGAGACATCTCTGAGCTGAGAGGAAATGTGTGCCAGTCTATTTAAAAACTACAGGATCATTTTTTAACGACTTGAAGTCTCCCACTGTCTCACGGTGGTTTTACTTTCCACTCTTCATCGCCGTCTGGTGGAAATAAAAACAACTACACATTTTTTGCATCAATCTCCCCTTTAACTATGTCCTACTGTCACCCATAATCAGCAGTTTTGGAATAGCTTTTTTATGAAATGCTAAATAATATAAATATACGGGAAATCTAACTGACACTCATCTTATTTGTATGGTTACCCTTAAAATGTTCTGTAATATTTGCCTGTCTCTTCAGGTGTCAATCTTTCTCTCAATTTCTTTTTCTATTACTCCTCTTTACGTATTTGCATAATTAATATCATTTGTGCCAAAATATTCCTGCTATATATTTATATTATTTTTAAT
>JAZGTI010001012.1:391-42407 GCA_036877585.1 Botia kubotai | reverse complement strand
TATATATACATATGCATATGCATATGCATATACACATAAACACATAAACCAATAAGTCAGTTTATCATGCAAAAACAAACAAATAAATTAATACATTTTTATATAAAACACAACATACATAATAAATAAAAGCCAGCAATGTTTTTTCTAGTCATGCACAAAAGCTCAATAAATCTAATTACTGTCATGCTGGAAAAAGGACTTGCCTGGATTCCAAATAAGCGTAAATCTACAAGCGATAAACATTCTTAATTTCACGTGTTTTCACAAAGTTACATTTTTATCACCTCATCTGATCTGCAAGTCATATTGTACTCCAAAATTTGTTTGCATATGTTTACCATCACATTTCCTAAAAATTTTGAGAAAAAACTTAACTTAAAAACTCAACTTAATTGCCCAGATTTCTGAGTGACAGGTCACAGCGCTTGTTGATTATGACAGCTCTCTCTGGTGGCTAATGACAGTCTTGTAATGACAGTGAAAAAGCACGTGGAAAAGTTCTACCATCATAACAAAGTTTAACCCTCCTCAGACACAACTGTAAGCTTTGTGTATACTGTCTGATTACAACAGCATGTTGCATTAATACATACACAGAAGCATCAAGTGGAGAGATCAGATCCTCACCTTGCAAACAGCGCTGAAACTTCCAGCAGTTCAGAGTGTGTGCGTGTCCCTAACACGCTCCTCTAACTCTTACTAACTGACGGCTCTCATCCACAAGTCACTGCATGGCTCTTATTACACTAAAATGCAAGGAGAGGGCGAGAGAGAGAAGGACAACTAGTGAGAAGAGAGAGAGAACTTAGCCCAGCCCAGAAAGATAAGTGAAGCTGGCAAAACTTTCCCAAGCTTGACAAAACTGGAGCGTTTAAATCTTTTTTTTTTTTACTCTCCATCCTCTTCTGCAGTTTTCATTAAAGGGACAGTTCACTCAAAAATAAAACATGTCATACTCAGTCTTTGTGTTACACCAAACCTGTAAGATTTATGATGAAAATAACCAGGCACCATCAAGCTCTAAACGTACAAAAAGCACCATAAAAATCAGTCCATGTGACTTGGGCATTACATTTCGAGTATTTTGAAGCCATACTGTACAACAGCTTCGTAAGAGGGAACTTCAAGTCGTAATTTTCAGAAAACATTCGCCACGACTGCAGCAGCACTGACATTTGCTTAATTCAAAATTCATTAAAACATGTCTGACATGAATAATGCCAAATGTCATTGGTTCTCATGTGTATTGCAATCCACCACAACTGCCAATTCTGAATATGCACATCACAGAAACAAGATTTGATGGCAGGGAAGATTTTCAGTGACTAATGATCGAAATTTAAGCCTCTTTCTTACACAAAGCCATACTATAGCTGCAGAAGACTTCTGAATATAGTGGGAAAAACTGACTACTTCTGGCGCTTTTTATGGAGCTTGACAGCCTCGGTCCCCATTCACTTTCATTGCACAAAAAAATATACAAAGTATCTCCTTTTGTTTTCAACAGAAGTTTGAAATGACATGATGGTGAGTAAATGATGACAGAATTTTCATTTCGAGTGAACTATCCCTTTAATGGTTTTTCCTTGTAAATCCCCAAAGCATCTGCTGCTTACACTATCTATCAGCTCTCTGAAGCAGCTTTCGCTCTAGGTTCTTCTACATCAAGTCTTCACTCTCCACTCCAGTCCTCACTTTCTCTCTCTCTCTCTCTCTCTCTCTCTCTCTCTCTGCAGCTGTAAAAGGGAAACACACCTGCCCCTCTTATTAAAGCAGGTGATGACTTTACGTATGGCGAAATCTCTGAAACCTTCTTCCCTTTTTTCCTGTTCTTTTCACGAAAACTGATGACAGCACCTTATTATCATGTCCCAGAAAAAAATTGTTCTCTGTGTATCTCTGTTGTTCATCTTTTCTTTCAACCTTGAGCACCAATCAGCATTACATCATCTATATTAGGATTGAGTTTGAAGAAATAGAAGGGGGGCTCACCGAGGTTTTCTACAATATAGTGTACTCATTGAGGCAAGGAATTTAGCAATGTCCCTGTGGCATTTAAAATAAAAAAAGTTAATTTTAGATGTCAGCAAGCAGGACCATAGTCGGATAATGGCACAAAGGTAATATTAGTAATGAAATGAAAAGGGCCTCATACAGAACTCTGGGGAACAACTTGCATTAGGGAAGACATGTTTTTTTGCAGTTTTGCAAAGAAACGAAACACCTTTTTAATCAGCCAAGATGTAAACTAGGAGAGATATGTACTGTACCAGAGTAATAGCAGATAACATCAAAAATGAAATACTATGGGACCAAGAAACTGCAGACAGAACAATGACATTTAAAAATGACAGCCCAGACGAGAGCTGTCTCAGTTGAATGTAGTGGATGGCTCATAGGTTATGGCTCATAGGTTATTGGAAAATGGGTTGTACTGTAAAAAGTCTTACCAGAGAGTTTGACCAGGTGGGGGGATTAGATATTGATCTATTATTACTAAAATATAACAGGTTTTAGTGTAGTCAGGTTTCTGGAAAACACTGGCTGTTTTTAATTCAACTGAAAAAATCACAGGCAAGGTTTCAATTTATTATAGAATTTGTGCATTTGTGAAGTGCCCCAGTGGATTTCAGTGGAAAAAGGCTGACACACTAAATTAAATAAATATTTATTAGTTTGTAAAAACCTCTGGTTCTAATGAGCTCGCCCTCTCCATTTAGAGAGAGTATGATCAGGGAATTTGTTCAGTATATTGACATTTTCATGGTCCAAAGCTGTAGAGGAAACCATGGTGAGGAGTGGCAGGAGGAAACCAGCTTGATTATGACAGAACATGTTCCTCTAGGGGTTTAAAAATGACATCATGTGGGATCAGGATCTGGAGAAGGAGATGGACAGTAGGATTCAACAGAGTCCAGGGGATGTTGCAATAGGATATTAGAGTGGAAACTCACTGAACAAGCTGTGCCAGAAAATGGCAGACAGACAGGGAGAGCAGAACCCATTGGCAGCATGTAAAATCAAGTCTGGCTAATAATTTGTTCCAGAAAATGCGATTAGTTCCGCAAACCAAGCAGCAGGTACAACAACAAAACAGTACCCACATGAACAGCACCAGCGAGAAGCGGCAGCTGCCCCTTCTGAGTGTTCTCACGCCGGACATGACATTTCGGAAAAGAATTGTCATCACTCCTCATCACATAAATATGCATAAAAGCAGTGTCTGGAGTTTTGTTCTTGTTAAGTGAAGTGGTTAGGCAGAGTGATTAAAGATCATGAAAGATTGTATGATTTAAAACTGCATCTTGAATACACCCTTATGTTGGTGTAATCTTGTTTGATTTACTTCCATGGAATACAGGAGGACAAATTCTAAAAAACAATGATGATGTGTGTTTACTTCATGAAAACAGTCATGTGTGGAACTGAGGCAATCACTGACACTGCATATCTCCCTCTGAGTTCCACAGAAGCATTAAGTCATTTGGGTTTGGCATAATATTGATGATGGGTAGGTAAATGACCTTTTGGCATCACAAAAACTGGAAAATGGCATAAATCTAAAAATCTAAATGGCTTGAAAGGTTAGCTCTCGTAATGATTATTGTTTGTTTAGCTGATTATATTGATTATTGCTTGCTCAGCTTTCCTGTAGCTCAGTGGTTAGAGCATGGCATTAACAACGCCAAGGTCATGGGTTCAATCCCAGGGATTGCACATACTCAGAAACAATGTGTAGTATAATGCAACGTAAATCACTTTGGATTAAAGCGTCTGCCAAATGTATAAATGTTTATGTGGAAGATGGCATATTTTATTTGGCCTCCACTAATTTTGAACATAAAGTTGCATCACCATTTCAATACATTTGAATATCCATTCTGATTGGTCAATTTATTAACAAGAGTAGCCTTTCATTAGCATTTGTGCGGTGATTAAAAACTTTCTATGCATCTAAATTACTGTACATTAGTATGTAAACAAATAAAACGAAAGTTATCTCTTACATTTATATCATGTTTAAAGATTTTTATTCAGAATGTTTAAAAGCATCGGTTGAGCTACGACTGGACAGGCTAATGCTACAGGGCGCAGATCCAGAGAAGCAAGGCCAGCAGGTCATCATTCACAGGTGGTTCAGCTACGCCACCCTGTTCCTGGAACACGCACATGTTGTCCAGGTTAAGCCAGGCAGAGATGCAGTGGTGGGCCCATGGCAGCAGTAACTGGTGTACAATAAGCTCCATATGTGCCCCAAAACTCACTGCCAGTGGAGCTCTGTTTTCTTTTGGCCACATGCTGCTGTTGCGAGGCTGAACCAGGGTTGGCGATTAGAGGGATGAAACTACAATAATTGAAGGGTAAGCCGTTCTCCAAAAAAGTTCAGATTTTAGCAAAAAAGGTTTCTTGGTCATCATGAACGTTTGTTTTGAAATGTACAAAGCTGTTAAATAAGTGTTTATGAGTGATTTGAGCCTCTTGGTAATTAAAAAAAGGTTTTTAGCACATCATTGCCACATAGGTAAATATTCTTTTGGGAAACGCTCACAAAGACGAAATGCTATTTGCGTGCTACTTTGTTTTGTGAACACAGGCCTGTTCCTGATCTCACTTTCAATCTACAGTAATTTTTTCAAGCTGAATGCTTAAATTTTTCCAGAAAGTCATTTTCTTCTTTAATTCTTTCCAATATTGATTGAACTTTCTGGAGTGGTAAAACACATGAGATACTGTCAAATGGGAAGAACGTGGCGTAGTTTAGCAAAACAAATTAACAACTGTTTTACAAATCCAAAGCCAGGTTGGTAAAACTCAATCATATGCAATTCTGCTTGGCAGCCCACGATGTATTTCTCATTCAAATCAATTACGAAACCGGCTGAGTTATCGGCCCGTTCTCTCACTAACTTTCTTTCTCCTTTCCAGTCACAAATTAGATTATTTAGCTGGAATTAAAGTAGCAGTGATTCAAGTGTGTTCAAGTGAGTTATAAAACCATAAATTAAATCAGAACTTGGCTGTGAGATGATGTTTGTGATTACGCAGAAATAGACCATTAATCATTTCAATACATGGGTCCTGGGACAAAAGATATATGGACTGAAAAGGCAGCACCACAGACAGTGTTAGTGCACTATAATAAAATATAAATGTAAAACGTAAAACGTGTGGCATCATATGTATTAAAATATATAATAAATAAACTATATGATATATACTATACAATAAATATACATGTGAAACATATTTTAAGCATAATCATAATGAACCCACAAAAATGCAAAAATTAATTTTTACAAATGGCTGTTAACAAAAGTTGAGCTATAACTTAGATTGGACAAGTTATTCATCACTTGTATTGTCACATTGTCATTATAAACAAACATGCAAGCATTTATGTTGCAAACAGGTATCCAATCAGCTTGCAAGGGCCACGTGCATTGCAGAAGGCCAGTAATGTCAGGAGTACACCCTGCTGTATTCCTGCTAAAGTGAGCTACTCAAGAATGACCCAAAACTGTAGAATGACAGGATATGGCTGGAGAAAACTACAGTAGCTTACATCACAGTTGACCATCATCCTCTGGCCTTCATAGCAGTGGTAGACAGCATCCCACACGGCTTTTATCGTACTGTAGTACAATTTACTCTTACAAGTAATTGTTCTGTAAATGTAATACTACAGTCTGACAGTCGTTCTTTAGTCACTGTGATTAGTCACACACGTTTCTGGATCAACAACTGTGGGTAAGGTCAGAGTAGGGATAAGGTTAAAGCTGAAGCTTTCTGGGAAAAAATGTTTGTTTATCATCAAAACACAACAATGTTTACACAACTCAATAACTTCTTGAGTTTTCCGTAAAAGGTTTATGAACTCAAAATGATATTCAAACAGGCTTACTCTATAAACGCCGGAAAGCTATGGTTTAAATTAAACAATCAGGTATTCCGGGTTTCCAAATCACGGATCGCGCCCGTGTGACAGAGGATATAAAAAGGTCTGACTTTCACGAAAATGTTAAATATGCCACAAAATCTGATATTCACGCACGGGTGACTGTGTTTCTCCGTGGAAGCAGTTGCTTGTTTCAGTAGCGGCGCCGTTAGTTATAACCAAATCATGATGTGATTGCTGTGGTCGGTAATCAAAGCTGGGATGCTCTTTATTGTGTTTATTAAGGTCTTTGACTTATGAAGTGTGGCTGCGTATGTTGGGTTTCAGCACAGTTCTGCTCTCATATTAGTCTTGTACGCTGCCGCTCTGCGTCGCCACAGATTCTAATTAAAAACAGACAGAGGACTGCATTGTCCGCCGGAGAAAACAGTGAGTCTAGCGCAAGAAGTAAAGAGTGCAGTGGGACCTTTATATGCTGTTGACCGCCCTTTATGAAGCTAAATATCTGGAGTCTCCCCGCAAACATGCCGCGCGTGTGCGCGCGCCGGTACACGGCCTGCCGCGCATTAGAGGGGCAGATGGGAGGGTTTATTCTGCCAGGTGGGTATTTAAGGTGTCTGACAAGGTCAGGGAGTATAAAACTGTGCACATTCCATCAGTGCACATTACATGTAGACAGCGTTTATCTTCACTCAGACTGGAACAGATAAAGGACCCATCGGCAAAAAGCGAATGTCGACGCAAACGGGTTCTGGCCATATGCTAAAAATGTAGAATGTAGAATTGCAAGGTTTAACTGGGACATTTAAAAAGAAATCTGTTTTTACTTTATCACTTTACTTTAAAATAAAAAAAAAATGACATTTGCAAATCAATAGCGCCTTTGTGTTTAGCAAATGGTGTAAAATGTCATGAGAAACTAAATTATAACTAGCGTTATACATGTGCCTCGAGGGCAGAAAATTAAATATGGAAGAAAAAAATGTCATGACCCCTTCAAATACATCTAGACAGATACAGTCTTTGTACAATCAGTTATATATAGGACAATAACTTCAGGTGAGAGCTTGAGCCATACATCAAATGGGCAAATAAAAACAACAAAACTGACATATTGTCATATAGCTATGTTGAATATTCTGCTTCAGCCGTGCAGATTCCTCTGAGAACAGCCTATACTGTAAGCTTGATTGACAGGTTGAAGATTAGATCAGTGATTGGTTGAAAAGAGTTCCAAAGAGGGTTCTCCCAAGGGTCAAAGTTTCGAATCACACCTGCTCCCCTTAATATCATAGCCCTCGGCAAAAACAAGCCAGTCAAGACAAGCAATAAACGAACCCTGAATTGTAATTCATGGTCCTGCTTTCACAGGAAATCTTCTTTACTGTAGGAATTGGCTAACACTTCTGTTCTCTACTGTACATTTTACAGCATTCCGGTTAAAGAATAGGAGACTAGAGAAATGAATGGAATTGGAAGTGGGAATCTTCCTGCACATAGTCTATGATGGTCATATAGTGTGAATGTTAACTACACTTTACTACTGGCAGGAATTTATTGTCAAAGAAACCGTTAAGGAAATTGTGAAGAAATGCAGCGATGTTGGACTCGTGTTCAAAACACACAGCTGGTGTTTTTCAAATACGAAAAGAGCTGACGTGGTTAACAAGTTGACTAATAGGTCTGTCTCTGTTGCATACCGCGTTCTAAACTTACATTTTAGGGTTCGACAAGCTTGGTGGGGATGACATTCTGATGTCACTCGTAGCGTGCATCCGTTTAACGCAGTTAAATGCATTGCAGTTTGGTTAAGTAAAGCAGAACAACATGCCTGAAGTTATTGTTCAAGCACAATAAATATTTGACCATGTTTTAGATGTGGCTTGACCTTTATCAATTATTGGCAGTGATTTGGGCAAGAAGGTTAAACGATAATTTAAATCGCATTTTTTTGCAGCTGTGAGGATTGAATTTCAGGCAATTTATGGATAGCATCTGTCCCGACCTTCTGGCACAACAAAAAGGAAGTAGGCTGTCATCAGCTACATTGGTTTGTTTGCACTTAAAAACAAAACTTACAATAATGAACTCCAGAAGTTGTTGGAGATCTAGGTGTGTTGGCACTACGGTGCTGCTGAGGTGGCATTATAAACCCGAGCAATTCATAAGCATTAACTAAATTATGCTTCTCACAGCCTGTTTGGGAAACAGGACCAGCAAAGCAAATGAAAACGATCATCTGGGCCTCAGTGTCTCGGCATCAGACGTGAATGAGAACAATGGAACGAAGACATGTGACCAATCTGCTTCCATTTAGGACCAAGAGAACATTTGGCTTGGAGATAAAGCAGTCCCATATGACTTGTTCCCTTTTGCCTTTAAGTTATTAATTGGATCCAAGTCAATTGGTTGTCATGTTCCAGACGGTCATGGATCGTTGTGTGCTGTTAAGACCTATTCACACTTAATTTTCTGCATGGAAAAAGGTGCACAGCCGGATTTGTAGCAAATTTCTATAAACTCCATAACACCAAGTATGCTGCGATGGTTAGCTGGATTTTGTTTCCCATTTGGATGCAAAATATTTGTAACTTGGACGCCAAAATTATTTGTTATAAAATTGTTTTATAGTTTATTAGTATTTTATATGTAAATTCGGCACTGGCCTCAGTGTTAATCATTTTTGTTTTACATTTTCAAACATTGACATTGTGTAAACTATAAATATATACATAAGAGGTGATTGATACGAAATACTTTCCTAAAGTAATTTCTGCAGAACTAATTAAAATTAACTAGTAAATAGATAACTTAGGTACCTGTAGTGCAATGGGTAGAGCCGTGCAAAGATCATGGGTTCGATTTCCGGGAAACCCACGTACTAATAAAATGTATACCTTGAATGCATTTCAAGTCAATTTGGATGAAAGCATCAGCGAATCAGCTGCATAAATGTAATTGTGAATTCTGTAATTATGTAAATGTAATGTAAATTAGATCATTGAAAGATCATCTGGTCAAGTGATTTATACAGAACAAAACAGCACTTGAAAACTTGGAAGTGTCGTGAATTGAATAATTAAATGAATTATTTATTGCAATGGATTACCATAATTGTTCATTGTGATTTGCCATTATTCATTTGAGCCTGAAATCAGCAATTGTATACTTTATAATAAAAAGATTTCTTTATTTTTAATACTCTACATCATTATTGTTTGTTTGGTAACAATTTACTATATAGTCTGTAATCTTAGTTAAGGGATTTGGGCCCAAGCAAAGGCTTGGCACAATGAATAATTATAATCACTGGAACAAATAAAATTAGTTCATTACAATTCATCTAAAAAGATTTCACAAAAAATCAAGAGGAATAACCTTTCCCTGTTTTCCTGCATAAATCGCTGGACCTTGTGTACTTTCATCTATCAAATGATCTCTATTAGTCACAAATGCTAAATGCCATAGTGGATGATTTATTACCACTAACGCCTCCTACAGTAAATCACAAACCTGTGAATAAATCAATTTGTAATGCATTTTTCATTGGGGTAACTCTAAGAGATATCGAAGTCATGTGATGCCAATCACAGCAGTTCACTGGAAACAGTGGACATTATATTGGTGAAGTGCAAGTGGCTATAGTCTATATGAATAGAAAGAGTGGTACAGATTTGGACAGTGGAGACGCTGCTCCTAAATGTGGATTCCGCCACATAGATACCCTGGCCACATAGAGACAGAGAAAAGACCACAGACCACAGAAACATACAATTATCCCAAACAAGAAAGACTGGCCAAGCGCTTCCCACTGCAGTGGACAACAACAGCGCTTATATACCAGCAGACGCACAAACACACATGCACGCACACAAAGAACATGTGTAGCCACTTGTCTTGAGTCAAAAGTCATCACCACTGTAACTGCCTTTTAGAATGATAAACAAATAAGCAAACAAACACACAGTTTTGCTTTGGTACAGAGATTGTATGGAATTGTTTATTGCACAGAGGTAAACAGAAATGTCCCTAAAATCAATTAAATCAATAATGTTGTTAATAATATCAATATAATTATAAGCAAAAATAATAACGGTAACAATAATAATAATACTATGGCAAAAAAAAGCTAAACACATTTTCTTTGCTATCTTAACCCTTGAACCCAAACACTTGAGTTATGGTTAAGCGCATTTTAGTATTTGCATTTAAAAAATGATAGAAAAGACCCAAAAGCTAAAATGCACATGATAAAGTTTCTCGAAAACAGCATCAAACTTTGACCACACCCTCAAGCAGACGCACAGAAATGTTACTGCCGGCCTGCAAGCATATGTGATTCCGAACATACCTGCAGAGGTAAATGAGTGCCTCTCACCTTTGAGGTGCGAGTTTGCGAAGCGGTATGACATACAGTGTGCTTCGCTGCTGCGGATTACCGAGGTATGTTTCATCATCCCTGGATGAAGTCCAATTTTATCTGCACCAGCTGTATTTTTAAAAGGGCTCGCCCAAAAAGAGAGAGTTTAGTGATCAAAGCTAAGAGAGGAGAGAGAGAGAGTCTGGGTTTTTTAATCGGGGTACGCAAGCCCACATGTTTCAAATATGTTGCACGTCTGCCCGCAAGCTGGACACTAGTGCATGCTTTCTGTATTTATTTATATATCTGATATATATGCGCAACATGTATCAGATGGTCTATGATCAGACTATGGCGGGTGACTATGCCGACTATCCGTGGGTGCAAAATTCAGTGTGAAGCGACAAAGTGACAGCCAGTCAAAACACACTAATCAGCTTGGTGGAGTGGGATTTCTGTGATTTCACAGTGGGCGGAGATACACGGTGCTCATAAATAAAAAGTGAAGCAGCACACAAAATGTGTTGCTTAAGTGGTTTTTGCTAGTTTTTGTTGCTTAATTGCATTATATAGCAATCACAATGCTAAGTCTCTTCACATCCTAATTGCAATCACTAAGTAAAGTGGTCTAAATCGTGAAAAGCTTGCCTGCCAACTATGTATGCGTGCATGCGCTGAAGGAGGTGTGGCTTTGAAGAGCACGCTAAAGGGGGCGGGATCTCATGTTTTTGAAAATAGGCTGTTATTGCAATCTCTTTAAATTGCCTACCCTATCTTTAAGTACTTACTTATGATTGATATACATTTTTAATTGAAAGCATCTTTTATTTAACCTATTGTTATTTATTTTTCTCTAGGTCTATCATCTGCACTATATGTGCACCAGATTGTACTAGTGCTGTTGTTTTACTATATAAGAACAGATTTATTTGCATGGACATTGCGTTCTAAGCTATGGGGAACAGCCAGTTCTGCGCAGACGGTTGTTTCACATTTTGTCACCTTTTTAATGATAGGCACATAATAAGATATAACTTTCTTTCGAGTATTTGCATTCAATGATTTGGAAAGTTTTATATCATTTTGCCTTTACTGGCAACTTTGAGGCGCATAGAGTCAGAGTTCCTACCACTGATGAGTGTCAGAAATGTTCAGTTTAAGACCAGATAGTTCCATGCTGTAAAACAATAAAATGTGAACCAATCCACATAGACTGAATGCATTTTATTGGAACTGTAGTTATGGGTTATATAAAGTGTGATCTCACAGTTGAGTCTAAGCCATCGTTTATCTTAAGACTGTCCATGAGTCCTGAATCCATAACGGCTATGAAATAATATTTATGTATTTTTGATCAATTTGATCAAATAATTTGCGATGAAATTGGATACTTGGAATGCTTAAACCTTAATGTTTAATGTTTTTAATACTTTGAAAATACATTTAATATGTTGAAAAAAATTGTTTTTAAGACATTTTCCAGGTCAGAATGACAAAGAAATTAACTAAGCGTGTCACAATCTGGCAGCTCTTCTGAAAACTAGAGAGTACATGTGTACATGTTTACAGTGTGAGATTAATCTTAAGATAAGAGGTTATTAAGAGGACTTATTAAAGTGTACAGTTCCTGTCCTGGATGCTGATTGGTCAACAGTGTTTCACAGTCACTTCTCCTAGCTCATGTATATTACTACACGGTGGCCAGTTATTACCTCTGACTGGTCCTTTAATATGCCAATTAGAGCTCAAACATCCATCGTATACAACTCCCAGTTTACAGTACAATCAAATTTAGTACATAAGCTAGAGGTGAGGGGAAATACAGAAAAGAGAGTGACTTATCCTTTGTACATGAGAGAATACAGTAAGTGCAAGACTTCATATTACATGCTTGATGACTGTACAGTGACAGACATAATCAGGCCACTGTCAATCTCATCTAATCGCCTCATCTTTATCTGCATGAATGCCTGCAATAAGCGCCATGCGTTCAAGTATATGAGTTTTCCGTGGATGTTTCCTGCTGAAAGACAGAGTCACGTTTCAAGTGCAGCAATAGCCGTAGCGAATGGTTTCAGGGTTTACATTGATCTCCACCTCCGTGGAGAACTAATGACATTTTCTATCTGTCAGTAGATGCAATAACAGTAGGTTGTCACTCAATACGGTGGTTCTACCCTCCTCTTGGCCCTCCACTGACCCTGGAGCTTTCTAGACCTGTCAATAACCCTTGAATAGGGGGAGGAGGGGTGGGATTTTAGGAGAAAATCCCACCGAAAGACAAATATCTCACCCGGCTTGACAGTGAGTGGTGGGTTTTCCCTCATGTACCGCTCCATCACAACGTCTAGATTAATCCTCAGGACAACTTCTACAATAGAGCAGTCAACAGCTACAACAGCTTAGAACGAAGGCCTCAAGGTCATCAGAAACACAAGCAACACAAGTTCTCACTGTTTGGAAAAGACTGGAATGGTGAAGGTTAATGGAAGGTTAAAGATCTGTAACTTGAACATGGTTGGGCGTTCGTCAACCGCTTATAGGCTTATAGGACGAGAAGAGAACTGAGGTGAGAATGAGCAGAATCAAAGTGCATGAAAAGTTCAACTCTGCTGCAGTCAAAACTGCCAATTTGACCATGAGATTCTGATAACTGACATTTTGATAACTGACATTCTGATAACTGACATTCTAATAACTGACATTCTGATGACTGACATTCTGTTTCGCTCCGCAATACATTACAAAACAGAGTGGAAATGTGCTGTAAATGCAACTGGTTAAAATGCTTTTACCAGTTCCAGATTAAAGAGAAATAAACAAATAAATAAATAACCAAATAAAAGCAAACAATTCAGATGATGTGTAAACACTGTGGCATTACATTGTTTCAACATTACAACTAGCCCGACAAAACAATATTTGCTCTACCAATAGCACGAGTTTGAGGCAGGAATACCTGTTTGTCCATCAAATGGGGGATAGGTGGAATTTTCAGAAGCCTGTTGGCGAAACAGGTCGTATTTTTGTGTTGGCCATAATAGCGCAGAAATGACACACATTGAAGGTTCTCTAACGTTGTGGTGATAATGACTTAAAGCAACCAATCAGCTAACAGGAGAAGTCCATATCTTACCCATTTAGTAACTCATCACTCAGGGCCCTGTGTGAAATTTCCATCCAAGCACAAATCTCTGTACTTGAAGTTGCAATCATTTAACCTCTAACCCTCAAATTTAAAGCAGTAGATTTCTCAGACTGTCAACATGAACTTCTCAGCCTCCAACCCCCACCACATCTCCCCCCAACAGAGCACACTTTTTATTTTCCTCCCAAGCCAGAAGAGTACACCAGTGTGCCCAGTGGAAAGCCTGTTTTCCTAAGTTTGATGTTGACGTTCTGCTTTGAAGCCTGTTTTCCTATAATACAGTCTGAGACACCCTAACTAGACATGACACATTATTGGTGAAATAGGGTCCCCAACAGGGCAGCGCTTATTAATAGACATTTTTCATTGCGCCAGTCCCCATCACATTCCGGGAACACAAAGACTTACTGTTAAAAAAAGATGGATTGTGACGGATAACTGAACATATATGACATTTGGGAGACAGATTGTGTTTCACAGGAGCGTAAATACAAGCAAGGAATGCTGAAATCGGAATGCTGCACAGTCCACATCCATGATTTCCAAACTATTTCATATGTGCGTCTGATAAACAGCTGAATACATTTGAATGCACAGTTTCAGTTTTTCTCTGGAGTCTGTGTTCTCCAAACATTTATTACATGGTAATAATACTATAATAATACTCCTGCCACTGATGTCAGTATCACTCTGTCAGCAGTGGTTCTGTTAGTCGTGCATTCCAGCTTAACCTCTGGCCTCGCTCTTTGAAGATCTCTCAAGGGTGTGTTCACAAGATCTCTCAACTAGACTTTATTAAGAACTTCGGGACATTCAGTACCCCAAGGCTGCTAAGATAGAAAGGGTTCCCGTCTTAAGGTTTCATCAAAACAAGTCAAAATCTTTGGCATTAAAAACAATTTAATATGAACCAATGCATCTCTACTTTACAACGATACAATTCAGTCCAAAACACTGTTCTGCAATAATCGGTTGTGCTTTTTTTAAAGGCTAGATTGATTTCTTTTTATTGTCTGGATTCTGAGGAATTCAATTAGACGCATGAATCTGGCTTTGGTATTAGTAGTGCTGGTGTAAAAACAAACCTCAGTGCTCAAAGGGATGATAGAGTTATATTCAAATGTCTGCGTCATTAAAACCTGTTATTAGCCAGCTAGTGATATGCATCTTGACAGAAAACTAATTTAACTTAATAGTAGCTAACTTGTAACTTACCATAACCATAATTGACCTGAAAGAGAAAACTAATGCTGTTTACACTATCACCTGCTATAGGTACACTGTACACAGAAGCTACTGTAGAGATGCTTTGGGCTCTAATGGCGTCTAAACTCGTGTAAAGCCTGACTGTCATACTAGTGTTTATCCAGCTAACAAGGGTTTTAGGTTGTAAGAACGTTCCCTAATGTTTCCATTAGTAACAAAAGCATTAAAATGTCCAGTTTGTTTAGCCATTGTATAAACATTATTGCTTTGTTATAAAAATGTTATAATGTTTTTCTACTTAGAAATAGCATTTTTAATATATATATCTGTTAGCTGGGTAAACTAGTGTGAAGTCCAGGCTGTAGTTAATTCCCACAGTGGCTGCAATCTGCATCATAAAATCAGATCCTTTGAACTAGTCATGGCCGGAACAAAATATGTAAATAAATGTTAGACACATAATCTTTATTTATCAGACCCATGACGAACAGATGTATCGACCCACCTGGGAATTCTGCAGGCTGCCCAGATGTCTACTGCCTTGCGGTCTGCAGGCCAGATCCGAATGAACTAGGCATGAAGCGTCTCCTTAAAACACATAAAAACTAATAAAAATGTTTTTCTTTGTTAACCAGTGTGTACTTCAGCAAATAAAATCACAATACAGCAGCACTATTCAACAGATTTCTATAAATATATATGTGCATTTGTCAAGCATAAGACACAAACATATTCTAACAAGAGATTGTACCAAGTCACCGTTAACGCAATAATTACTTTTTCTTTTAGAATTATTAATCTTAGTTATGCATTGCTGTGCTGATGACTTTGTTATGCTATGAAACACATGATGTTACCACAGTGAAAATAAAATATGTAAATAATATCAAGGAAAAAATAAAGAAAAGTGTTAACTGTTATGAAGCCAATGTTTGTCTATTGAGTTTCAAAATGTTTTAAAACTGTAAAACACAGAATGTCCTCTGTGGGTCTGAAGTTTTTGAAACTCCTTTTGTGGCTTCCAAACCCCACGTCTCTGGCCTATACTCGCACTCTATTTATGTCAGAAAATGAAGTTGAGCACTTGGCCCCTCCTAAATCTGTAAACTACAATTAAGCTAAATTCCAAGTTTATTTCCAAACGCCATCCTTGTTCCAGACCATGTGAAAAGCTGGAGTCTAAAATTATAACACTTTGGTTCAGGCAACGCTCGGGTCAGCCAATTCCTCTATCATCTTCTCTTCTGCGCCTGTCTTTGAGGATGAAGGGTGGTTAAATGTACTTGTATCATCTGTCACTGAAACATACACGCACGCCTGAAAACCTGATTTACAATATGTATTTACAGATGATGTGATTGTGGCTGGCGCTGATCCACAGGACCCTTTTCCTATCAGAACGAACCGTTTCTGAATGTGAGTGACAGGCATGTAATTGGGAATCAGTTTTACCATGTCATTTCACACAAAGTTGGGTCTCTTACAGAGGCCAGTATTCAAAAAGGTGAAAACAAGATTTACATTTGACAGGCGAGTGAGGGAGTATAAGGCCGAGATTACGCCTGCGTCGCTGTGGTTAGAAAGGACGGTTCGCACATGCGCACACGCGCGCAGTCAAACTGTCTGGTACAGTAAATTATATGGATTTTAGTTGAGATAACCGTGCAATATTTTGTTGATTTTGGATGTAAGATTTCGACCAGGAGTTTGCACAGCACAGCACAGAAAACACACAAAAATAAAAAATAATTTGTACAGTGTTATGTAAAAATACATATATAGTATTTAATGTCATTCAAAAGTGTACTAACAAAAATGTACTAACTTGTGTGAGATTATATATATAACCAGAACGGATTGATTCGAATAGTGGTCAGGAAAAGCTGGTTCTTCAGACAAACTCTGAAAATGTAAACAAACAACAGCAAATAATTAAAATGTTGACTCAGATACGAGGGCTCATGTGACGATATCAAAGAACTCTGAATCAAAGGCTTTTGCAAAACAATAGAAATCTTGTTTTTTGAAGATACCACAAATGAGTACGAGTTTTTACTCAGTTTCCATCCATTTGTGTCAGTTTATTGCTTTATTCTATCTTTTACGATGTTTACTGTTTATTCAGCATTGACTTCAAAATGCTGAACCTCCCACAAGCATTCTTACGTCTTCCAGGAGGAATTTATGAGACCAGAGACTCATATGCACATCCTACAAACGTGAGACTAGGTCAGCAGATGCCCTAGCGATTAATTACACCTCAAACTGGCAACCCAAAGGTCAAAACTTCATTGTGGACGTCTGTTTGAACTGTGCTGTGCTCCATTCAAATCAAAGAGATCTCAAAGCAGAAATGAAATGCAATACTTCAATACACTTGTGCTGTGGGGTAATCCACATATTACTGCAGTAAGACAGACCTAATCCCTGTGAAGTTCAAGGCGTTGGCTACATGTGGTGAAAACCTGCATGAATCTGATGTAAGCTTGACTCTCCATCTCCAGGATGGAGAGAGGGAGATCAAGTGAAAGAGAAGAAAGGACAGATAGATAGACAGGCAGACAGACAGGCAGATAGATTGTTGTAAGTTCCTGTATAGCACACATCAGTAAAGCTCAATTCCCATTATCAACAAACAGAAATTAGTTTGCCACAACAAAAAACATCTTTGTTGCATAAATCATTTTAAGCATGTAAGACTTTTTATGCAAGTAATGAAAGTGCTGCATTACACATTAAATATTAACATTAAGACACTCAACAGATTAGGTCATTATTTGTGTGTTATAGGTTTAGCAAAATTAAATCCTTTCCAAGTACCCCCTGGAGAATATGTGCCTTTGAAATGTGGACAGATGTGGGCAGATGGTACTTTTGCAAACAGAACAGAAAACACATTTTTATGTAGGTTTGAGGAACTATCTGATTCAAATTAACCAGCCAAGATGACCAGACAATTACTAAGACTAAAATACCCACTTCAAACAAAACAGCGCAAACAGGTTACAGGTTTTCAGTCGCAAATGATTTGAGTATTTCAGTCAGTATTTTTTTTTGTTGCCAGAAATGAACACCATCATTCACCGTTTTCTGCAGGCAATTCATGCCACACAGATGTGGTTAGATTAAACAGCATACGACTGAATTCAATTGGTTCTAAAACATATCCTTGCGGGACTCCAGTGACTGAGGGAACACGTGTGTCACGCTGTCTGGAATCATCCCCCCCGTCAACTGCAGTGAGTCACTCATGAGTCATTTCAAAAGTAATTCCCACAAATGCAGATCATGCACATCCCTGCATGTGGGAAAAAAAGAGAATTCCCACAATTGTTGTGTACAACCCAATGTTTTATCACATTTTTCCTGTTTGTGGGGTTTCTGCCAACTTGTATGAATAAGACAGTAGACATGTCCGGAAACAATAGGGGGATGGGAAGGCAAGGCTTAATGGGAAACTACATGAACCAGACTTGAACTCGTACTTGCCTGTTAAGCACGCCCACATTTGTACAGCCACTAGGCCACGCCTCCAACATTCCATTTCTCAGGTGATCAAATACATCAATTATAAATTCTAGTTCTAATGTTTTCACTTTGTCTCCTCTGTCGAACAAACACCAATTAAACATGCTAACTTTTGCCTTAGCATTCAGACGTACATTTGACTGCATTATTGCCATGTATCTGTTTGTACCCATGTGTTGACTCGGCGTTAACCCCCTTTTCTATTCATTTAGTTTGAAAAGGCCAAAGTAGGAGATGTTTGAGCGCAAACATAATCCTGCTACAACAGTTGGGCCTGTGTGCTGCAGCTTTGTTGCTCACTGAGGGGCTAATGTTACTCTACAGCTCAGGTTAGCCATCAATCACAGAAATGTGAAAGGCTAAATACATTCCACTTTCTGAGGTAAAACCTCAACTATTGTTAGTTTCCATCACCAAAGTGCTTAATATACTGACATATTTAGTCACTGTTTGTTGTACATCATGTTGCAACTATTTTTTAGCACAAGGCAATCGGAGCATGTTATACATTAGCATATTATATATGGCAATCACTTATCCAAAGCGACTGTGCATTCAGGCTATACATTTTATCAGTATGTGGGTTCCCTGGGAATCGAACCCATCATTTTACGTTGCTAACGCAATGCTCTACCAGTTAAGCTACAGAAACACAATTGAAAGTTGATAACCGCTACAGTTTGTGTAAACAATACCTATATTTATTTGTGGCAAATAAACATCTGATATCATTTCCACATTTAATTCTGCAAACATTTGACATTAAATGTCATGTACCACCAGAGTAAAAACGTAAGGAAAACATCAAACTGATATATGAGGGGCTGTAGTATGACCAAACCGTGACTTTACAGGTTTTACATTATATAAATAATGAGTAACTCAACCATAGGGAATAAACTGAATCATAAATGTCAAATGAAATACAGGAATATTGTGAAACATCCACAGCAAAATGCGTAAAAGCAAGCGTGTATATGTGTGTGTGTGTGTGCACCTCTCTGTAAGAAACAGAGTCTGAACGCAGTAGAGATTCTTCAGGGAGGGTCGACCATATTTTAAATGTCAAAGGCAGAGATTTGCACATGCTGTCTGCATGATTTTAACAGCTGATTTATTAATGAAAATACGCAAATCAGGCAACTCCACATCTCTTGCAGGTTGGTTCTGTGTTTTATTTTGTGACATTTGACTTTTTAAAATGCTGAAAGTCTGTTTGGTTACAACCTATAAAAGTCATTTAGTGAATTACTGCTGCCACAGTCGAATAAAAATATAAACAAACGTGTCTTTTAAACGAATTTACATTAATCCTCTACTTTCTAGAGACAGTAATAGCATGGCTATAATTAGGCAATTAGTGCAGAATGTAAATGAGGCGCAATCTATAATAAGCTTAAATGTAAAAAGAAAACACAAAAAGTACACAATAAGTACTTCATTTGAATACAGTGTTGAAGAGTTATTTCGATGCATTTAACATCTAGCTAAACTGCATTACAGGTAGGAACTTAATTACCTCACACCCAACAGTGAAATGACAGAGATTGTATCAAATGAAAGAGAATACATGTTTGAGAAAGAAACAGACAAAAGGGAGGTGGAGGTGAGAGAGCTGGAGAACAGATGAATATGTCTGAATCACTTTTCCATCCACAGACAGAAAACAAACAGAGAACAGCCATTGTAGCTCCTCTTCAAAAGTCTGTTCATCCTCTCACAGTCTAGGCATTGAATTTTTTCATCTTCAGCCCGGTTAAACAAACACTAGCCTACCTACACACCACTACTGCTTACTGACTTCAGCCTACCTCAGATCCTCAGTCTCACATAAACACACCTTTGACTAAACACACCAGACTAAGGTGTGGTTCAAATCACTGCTTATTTTGACCAAAAACTGCCCTCTTATAATATAGGGCAAAATATAAGGTCTGTGTAAACATCAAATAATAGATGCTAGTGAACATTTGTACATAAAACACAAGAAAATTGTTAATGCGTGTAGACTCAAATACACAAAACAGCATATGTACAAAAGAAACATATTCACAATCAAAACTAACTTTTATTTCATCGTTATTTCAAAACCTTTTCATCATAAAAAGCATTTGTTATATTTTGTAAACACAATGTTTTCATGTGAAATGATAAAACAAATTCCGTAGGCGCTTACCCTCGGAAGTTGCGTAAAGTCAGCCAATCAGATTGGGGCTTTCCAGTTTTAGAGAAAGTGCGGCTAGACGATCAATAAACAGGCCTAACATCTAAAGCTGAGACTAACTCACAATTCGTACACAAAATTTGAACCTGGATTGTTTGTGCTCAAACACAATCACAGCTCAGTGGGGGAAATCAAGTGAGGCAATTGCTGATTTTTTGACTCATTCCAAGTGTTTACAGATATGAGTAAGACTTCAGACCTCTCTGCTGACTCACTGTCTAAGAACATTAAACTATCTGGTGACTTTCAATAATCGAGAGACAGACGCCCAACTTTTTCCAAACCTTTGGTACTTTGTATGTCAGTATGTCAGGGCTGGTTGAATGAGGACTGGGAAAGAACAGCAGAACGTCCAGTAAGAGATGAGTGGAATAAAAAAATAATAGTTGGTCAGCTCTCCAAACAGAGATCTATTGCAGATTACGTTCCTATAAACATCTGTCTGGAAACGGTTCGGTGAATGACTCCCCTATGTTGGATACGGATTGTAAATTGTTGCTTACAGGAATTCCACGAACTTGAGTCAAGCAGAGATGCTTTGTAGAAGTTCTGATAAAAGCTACATTTGCTATTAAAGAAAATGCTGATTTTTTAATCTTTCAGAGATATTACATAACATATTCTCAAGATAAATGGTTATCCCAGTGATAACGGGAAGAAATTGACATGTGTATAGTCTCTGTACATCTTGGACAAATCTCCTGCCGATGAGCTGACAATCATGTGCCAGATCAAAAAACGGCACACGCTCGTTCTGTTCCAAATCACGGATAAGGTCGATCTATCAGCACAGGTTGAAGATGTGCCGGTCTGAAAGCATTAACTCTGAAAAATGTCTCTGACAAAGTGTTTCCACTTATTGTCTAAAGGACGGAGGATTTTGAAGGCTTCCAGCAGGATCTTAAAACCCTCTGAATTGCTTTGACTTTAAACTCTCCTAACTCACTGCAGAGCCTGTAAATACCATTTTCCAAGGTGCCTCTTCTGAGACCTACGTTATCTCTTTCCCTACTGTCAGTCAGTCGACCCCAGAGCACCAAAGTGCTTCTCTGAAGGACTTATTCCCAGGAACTCAAACGATCGTATTTAAACTTTTTGATTTAATTTCAGTGCTCAAGGTCTCTAGATGAAGAAAGGTTTGGTGAGGAATCTGAGATAGGCCAAAGCGATAATTTGGATATGTTTTTGTTTAAACACTATAGTTCTGTTCTAAAACCCAGTGAACTGCTTAGACAGCTTTTTGAGTCCTCAATAGTGACATTCCCAGTGCAAAGGCTGTTTTTGGGAAACAATTTTTGGGAGAAATATAATACTGCCTTCTTAAACACCTCATTTTGACCCAGATCATCACATCATCACATGTGTTCTACAAAAAAAAGCAAATCCCAGAATGCATTGCAATGAGAAAAAAATCCCCCTAGATGGCAAACAAGTCTCCCATGTGTTTTAAGGAGTACCGTTTGTGTGGCGCATGAATTTGCTGTCTATAAAGATGTTTTGCTAGTTAAGGAAGTTAGCCTGGTGGATACAACAGCATCCCATATTCGGGACCGGTATCCAAAACACAAAACATAAATTGAAGAGCAGCAAAGCTTTTTATATGATCCTGTAAAATGTCTGTAAAGAGAAAAACCAGAAAGAAAAATAAATAATAAAAAAATGCTTTCTCGCTTTAATAACAGACTCAGTCGCGCTGACTGTGCACTGGTCTAATAGTCACCAAAACTCTGTGACCCAGATTTCTTGTTGTTGTCAAATAATTTAGGCCTCATGTAATTCCGCAAGATTGTGAGAAACCGGACATGTTCTGAGCGACAGTGTGAATCCGGAGGCTCTCACAGACTTTGTGTTTGAAAAAAACATGTCTTAATCTACAGCCAAAGACACACTCTTTCCAAAAATGTGCACAAGGGCAAAATTAAACACCGTTGCCAGGAACTGGGTTAGAGAAGCAACATTTTTTTGTGAATGAAGTAAGTCCACTGGGTAAAACAGTCACTACATGCACACGACCTCCCCTGCACAGGCTGACTCACCAGTCTGTTTATCATTAATAGTGTGAATCAGTGTGTGACAGAATGTACCATATACTGCGGTCTAAGATGCATTTGGCAGATGCCTTTGTCCAAAGTGACTTACTAAACTGATAAATGTATGCCTTAAATGACCATGTGTTCCCTGGGAACTAAACCCATGACCCTGGCATTGCTAGCAGCGGGCTGTACCAGCTAAGCTACAGGAAGTCATTCACCAATCTTTTCACACTTCAGCTGCAACTGGATACAATGATGACAGTTTGGACAGGCAACTAATGCAAAGCATTGTGGGTGAGTAGTGTTTAAGAATTTGGGCTGCTTACTGAATACATGAGTGCCTAACATTGCGCTCATTACCCGAACACAGTGAGGTCGTGCACTGCAGTGTTCTGTAGATAACTTTGGTATAAAATGTTAGCTAAATGACACAAACTGCCCAAAGAAAAAGCCATTTTTTTACTCTATTAGCAGTTTGTAATAGTGTTGAAACATATAGTGTTTTAAACACATATGATATTGGTGGTATTATGATATATGATAACACATTATGATGCATGGTATAATATGTATACTGTACATATATTATACATGATATATGTATAAAACTCCTGTCTTCTGATTTGCATGTGAAAGGAGCATCAGGGTGAGGTCAGAGTCTAACTTCTGCATAACTGACGAGAACTGACTTGCTCTCTCTTAAGTTGACTGATTATTATTTATGATAACATTTATTATGGGGCTTTGGCAGCTAAACTGGAAACAGCTACGTTTGTTTAAAAGAGTGAAGCTTATACCCTATGGCTGTAATGTGTATGTTCCCATCCTCAAGATTCATAATTTGCCCCCAGCTTGGAGAACTGCAGGGGCAGCAGTGGTGCTTAAAAGACGCGTCTTAGCTTGTGAGGGTTCTCAGATGTCCAGGTCATCAGGAAATGTCACAGATAATTTATTATGGGTTGGAGCTGTTGCCTAACATCTTGCGGTCTGAGTAAATGCAAATTGCTTTCATTATAAAAATTGGTGGATATACAGGATATATTGAAAAATGTTTATGACTTCCATTATTTTTGTCTCCCTAAACCATCTCAGTTTGAAACATAAAATGGCAAGTTACCTTCAGAATTATTTTCTTTATTTCTTAATGTCTTAATGACGAATACATTTCTAGCAACTGCTATAAGCAACAATTGTGACAGCTTTGGTCGCATATACTTCAGATATACTTCAGAAATTTAATCTGTGGATGTATGTGGATATTAGATTGACTAATATTAGCTGTCAATCACTTTAGCCACCTAAAGTTACAGATGACCTAATTGATGGACCTCATATGGTAAATGTGGATCCATTAACAGAAAAGGAGGCTTACAGTTTTGGGGGAAAGTAGCTAAAAGAATGGTTTTGCTATGAAAACAGCTCAATGCACTGCATTCACTCTAAAGCCTGTGGGATAGTGTTTGCAGGTAATACTGTGTTCATCACTGTATCCACACATTGGAAGCACGAGAGCTTGTTTAAACACAGGAAGTGTGCCAAGCACAAGAATTGCCCGGACAAGTGCATGGCAAAGAATTTAGGATCAAGTTTGATTGTTGAAACGTTTAATCAACACGAGCTGACTGGGAAATTTACCACAGCCTACATCATCGCCAAAGAAGACCTCGCCTACACTAAATTTAAACCCATGTTGCAGCTCATAAAAAACAATGACGTTCAGATCAACACGACGTGCGCAAATGACAGATATCATTGATGTGATAGAACAGACCATCTGCAAGGACAGTGAAATTAAAGTTTCGTCAGCTTAGGACATCTCATTCACCTTTAAAGTAGACACCAACCTTTCTGTCAGTAGGTGGCTTATTTGGACGTGACAAATATATTGTAGAACAATTAGCGTTAATTACAAACCTTTTCTTGTTAGGAAATGCAGCCCTGTTATGTACCTGCTCGATAACTGATTTTTGATCATTGTTAACAAAATAAAGTTTCGGATTACAGCTTTAGGAATTTGGTTGGTAGGTCGAATACGTTTCTCTTTTGCTTTATTGACATCATGCAGTCAGCTGGCACGGGCTCCAAATGTTTGTGCAAAACCTGTTGATCCATGTTATGCAGCATTATTTGAGAGTTTTCCAAGGAGTGTCTTGTGTGCCTTAATGAAAGCAAGGAATTCTGACCTTTTGTACAAAGGAGAAAGTGGGGTCAAGTAATAAATCGGCTTCACTAATTATTGACTTAGTGAAAATAGCAGATCATAGAATAATAGAGTAATACAATTCTTTGTTTAAACGGTTTTTAATCCTACTTTTATGTTTAGGATTAAATAAACAAAATATCAGATTTCAAAGTCAAGAAGTTTGGATTAGTAACTTTGGTTCAATGGTTCGGCTTGGGTTATCGCATGGTGTCAGTTTGGCTTCAAAGGTCCATGCGACAACACAGTGGAGCCATATCAATGCATCATATAAATCACTAATGAAAATTATTATGGAAGTCGCCACCGCGATGGCGTGATTAATGCAGTTTCCCCGGTAACGACGCAGTATTGCGTTTTCCATGGTGTGTTTTTGATGTGTTTTGCTGATTGAGAAGATGTCGGTATGGTGTCTTGACTGGACATGTTAGTTGTTTCCATAAGGGTCAAAAATGGGAATTTGTGAACTCCTAAATACATTTTAGAAACATGACTGCATGGTGGATCTTTTTAGTGGTGGGTTAATCAATCTGGAAATACAGAATTCTTTTAGCAGACACTAACTAGCATGCTGGTTATATTTGGAACTGAGAAAGTATTGAACATGAAGGCACCATCACATAGTCTTTCACATTAACCAAACTGCACTCTACCAATTCAAATGCATTACAGACAGAGAGAGAGAGAAAGAGGAACAAATGAAGTCCAGAGAAGAGGCATTAGCAGTGTGCTATGACAAGGATTCATACCACACTTCAATAACTCATTTTAATAGTCATGCAGTGCTTTTCTGCAAGCGCCCCAGTACTTAGATCTATGACATAAGTGATTAACACTCTAATTCTTGAGACAAAACATGTCCCATAATTCCACCTGTCATTACTGTGGAAAACAACAACACTTCCAGTGTAAAATTAATCACTAGAACGTGGTACCATTGTGTCACAGATTAACCATTTTATCATTAAAAGTTTATTACCACATACCAACTCAAAAACCGCCCGTGGTTAGACCGTAACTTAAATATAATTATGGATCTTTTAAAGACACATAACTTTTATGTCCTGAAGTTATTGTAAAAATTTAGCTATTTTAAAAGGCAATATTTGGGTCAGCCCACATCCTGAAGGTCCTATTTAAATATCGTACCTGCTATAGATTAAATAACTTTACACAAGTCACAAGCTTAGAGTTTCATGTGGTTTCCCCCCCAGCTATTATGGAATGTCTGTCTGCCAATAAAGAAACATTTTTTACCTGTATAATGGTGCACTTATGGTATCTACTAGGAGAGACGAACTGCTGAAAGTAACAAGCTAAACTCTGACCCATGGGATTGACCGACCACTCAAGTTTCAGTAAACAGCTAGCCATAATATTGCACCACGTCTTAAAATTTGATTTATTAGGAGACATCAGACTGTGTAGTCTGGGCTCGTCAATGAAAATATTAGATTATCTGTACCTTGAAAATGTATACAGAGGGTAACAGTGTTTCAGTCTGTATTTCAGTCTGTTGATGTGGGAAATATTGACAGTGATTGATAGAAACTGCCCATGCCCAAGACATTTTTTTTAAAGAAACACCTACGTGAATTCTGTTTCTCTCAGAAATAGCTACCACAGAGTATGCATAGCTAAATGCCACAAAAGTTCGGCCTCGAAAATGACCACAGGCTTGAATCAGCACCTATTTGACCCAGTCTCAACAAATACTAAATGCGCTGGGACATCACAAAGCTGGACGTTTTTGGCAGGGCTGCTCTATTGCAGACCGCATATTTCCAAAGGCCAACCCACAAAGACCTACTGTATCACCTGGTGCACAAAAAGTAGATCCCTGAGCGATGGAAAAAATGATTTGGTCCAATGAGTCATGCTTCTTGCTATTTCCTTTCCTGGACAGGTTTGTGCTTGGCGAATGCCAGAGAATGCCCTCGACCGAAAATATCTTTTGCCAACTGTTGGCAGAATTGAGAAATCTACCTCCTTTGACTTTCAAAGAATGAAGCCATTTTTATTAAAGTAGGGCAATTTCCCACTCTTTTTATTTCAAAACAGAATGACACAATTAAAGATGATTTGAAGACACTGCAAATGGAAATTGAGGCATATATTCTTATTTAGTTTATTGAGATGGACAAAACTAGATTTTTATGTGGCGCTTGCACTTTCCCTAAGTAGCATACAAACAGTGAGTAAAGAGTGAAGTTACATGTAGGCCAAGTATTGGGACCCACACTCAGAATTTGTCCTCTGCATTTGAACTATTCGGTTAGTGCACAAACATTGGAGCAGTGAGTAGTGAACACACATGCTACAAACTGTAAACACACACCTGGAGCACTGGGCAGCATTGCAGTGCCCAGGGAGCAAATGGGGTAAGATGCCTTTCTCAAGGTCATTGGGAATCTTACCTTCTGGTTACAAGCCAAACTATCTATCCAGTAAGTCCCCCAGGGTCTAAAGCTAAGCTCTTTAAAAATTAATTTTAAAGTTTTTTTCTTTGTCAACAAATGAAAAGTGACAGAAAATGCTTATTTCCTACTGTTATTTTACTGTTCTACTGTTCTACTTTTTAAGCAATTTGTTTTAAGCAATTGTGTGGTTTGCAATTTTTGTTACCAAAACTTGGTATGGCATGTGTAAATACAGTGTACAACCCTGATGTGTATGATTTTCTAATTTCTACCAATAGACATGTTTATTTTAGATACTCATAAATATGAGTAAACTCACAAGTTTACGATATTCATAAAGTATTATTACTATAAATATAACTTTTACACTGTGCACTGCCCTAACCTTGACCTCCATCCTCCATAGGAACATGCGCACGGCCTCTTCCAAACACTTTCCTATCAACACTTTAAAAACAGAAGTTTCATCTTACAGCCCAACTTCACAACTCACACCCTCAGACACAGAGAGCTTTTCTTCAGTGTCTGCACCCCTTGAGTAATGTCTGATAGTAGCAGATAGCAACAGGCATAAATGAACGTTAACAGTCTCACAGTTCAAGCAGACTTCCCCCAGACTCGTATCGCGGCCACAGAGTGTGAGTGAATGCGTTCAGCTGAGGTCTGAGGAGGTCTTCTGGGTGAAGGATATTGGGAATTGCGAGCGTCTTGATGGAAAGCAAACGTGTGTGTGTGTATTAGACTGATTAAGAGAGAGAGAGGGTAGACCGGGAGCCCAGCTAGATGTGTGTATGTTTATTTAAGTGCACATGAGTATATTGAGTTGTTGTAACGGCACCCTGGAAGTGTGTGTGTGTGTGTGTGTGTGTGTAGTTTCTAAAATAATGATGACAGAATGTACTCTCTCTAGAACGGTGCTGCTAAACACGGGCTCAAATAGACCGTTATCATCACCGTGGCAACCACAACACCAATAAACACAACCTGGGCTGTACAATAGTGTATATGCATTTGAATTGGTGGTATATTTTAGTGATTTTATCTATCCAGAACAAATAATGTATGCATGACTGCTTTACGCACTGATTCCACACCTACCGTACCACATGTTTAATATAACAAGGTGTGTTACGTATTAAAATGAGAAGCGCAGACCTTCAGGCTGTTTTGTAGCTCTTAAGCTTTCCAAAGTTGAGTACCCTTGACCAAGAACATTAAATCCTGCTGTTATTAACTAATGTTTAAATAGGTTATGTAACCAATAAAAAAGAGGCACACAGGGGACCTCTTTATTGTTAACCAAAGCTTGCCATACGCCATGACGCAACAATCGGCCAGTGTGATACTCTTGTATAGAAACCTAAAAGCTCTTAAAAATAAAAAACAATTATATATGCATAGCTGAAATCAATCTGGGCTCTCAGATTGACATGAGTGACTTCTCATTGCACTGGAATAACTGAATTGACAGGAAGGTTCACGGTCCTCAAACTAAACAGTGTTTCCAGCCCCATATCCTCATATTACCAATCTCACTCCAGACACACAGACACACACACACACACGCTTCTCTTATGAATACTGGATCAACAGAAAGAAGTTTAATTCTGTTACATGAGAACGTGAAGCGAGGCCAGACAAGGTGCACACGGGAGGGAAGGTACTGAAACCCAAAATATTTTTTGGTGTCTTGAATTACCAACAAATGTAAGAAATAAGAGCCATTTATATTTATTAATTATAGGAGCGACTTTTAGTGCATTTATATCCCAAGTGTATTCCCTGGGGTTCGAACCCATGACCTTTACATTGGAAACATTGTGCTCGACACCTGCTGATCTACAGGAACCACAGCCAGAATAAGACAAACACAAGCAGCATGACAATGAAATCAAAATAAAACAATACAATAGTGACAGTCTTCAACTTGATACAGAAAGTTCATCTCCCTCAAAGCACAATCTAAGATGTATTGCAAACAAAAACAGCCAGTCTGACACATTATATTATTATATACACTAATTTCCGATGTTCTTTTACGGTGCACAAGAAACCCCCGCCAAAATTTTTCAAGATTCTCTGTTTTAGTTCAAAATAAAAAGCCACATTTTAACTTTAATTGGGGTTTTAATGACTTTAATTTGTTATTTTTGGATGAACTACAGTATCCCTTTTAAACACACTCAAATAGTTCATGTTTAATTTTAATTGTCATTTAATTGTAATTGAGTCATTACATATCACTAAGGATGTACACAGCTGTTAGCGTGTAGGTATACAGAGTGATTCCACTCCCGAACGCATACATTAACTATTGCGCTGTATGTAATCTGATCCACTGCTAAAGGCAATGAAATAATCTTGCAGTATGTAACCTTAACGAGGTTAGTAGGCCTTGGGGGGGCTGTGTCTGACTAAAACGTTTACATTCTAGATCTGGTTAGTTAGACACTTTCTCATTCTGTCAATGTTTACTACTGTAACAACATGCTTTAGCTCTCCACAGCCCTTATATTTGATTTCAGCATTCACACAGGCCCTATTTATGTGTATTTTTGTGTGTACATGTGATCATTTTAAATTATAAGTGAATTTATGCTGTTCCTGTAGACCAGCTAAGAAACATGGTGTAACATAGTGGTATTTGACAGCGTGTATGTTTATGTATGTTTTTATAATTGAGTTGTACGTCTTCAATGACAAATAGCTCCACTGTGTGCATTTGCAATGCATGCCCAATTGCAGTTAGCATGTAGCCATGCATATCAGGCGTGTATGAGAAATGTAGGGTTAAAGTAAGAACATATAAACGCATGTGATTCTTTCTGTCTGGTGGTGTGCCTTAGCTCTGTGCACCATATAACTTATTTGAAAAATAAGCATAGACAGGAGGCTACTTGTTATCATTTAAAATATTATCCTTCTGCATACCCGGGACTAACATAAACAAATGGCTTTAAATTAGATTAAATGAGGCTAACGACATTGATAGCTCACAGACGGGACGAAACCGCTCCGATGTGAACAGGGTCAAATATTTTATAATTGCCTTGAGTCACTGCATTGAACGCAGTTCCCTGATATCAATGAAATGCTATGTAGACATGCTAAGTATGACAGCAGTGAAACTGTGAGCTAGTTTTGAACTCTGACCTCATGGAAAAAGCTGGAGGAGAGTAGAAAGCCAGATGCTTTGTACTTTCTGTGGGTATATATACGGGTATATCGAAAGAGGTTAGGCTAGTCAGCGTCACAATGTTTTGCTTCTGAACAAAGTTAGTTAAAATGAAGTTAAAAAGTTTACCTAGGGACAAATCAAAACTTTTGTTTACAGCCTGCGTGTCCTATAGATCTAAAGTCTAGACCCACAGAGTCCCACAGTATACCCTTAATATTCCTTAAAATCTGCCTGCTGCTCCTATAAACTGAAAAATGTGAACGATTAAATTAATAGTGACATTTCTACAATACCCGTATATTCTGGTTTAACTAACCATGATAGAAAGCCCACATGAAACACAATGGGAAAACCATACTTCCATGCATGACACATTCAAAACGAAAACCTATTGAATGAGAAAAATATGCAGGATGGGATTTGATTTGATCCATCAGCAACTGATTGTGAAAAGTGGGTGTTGGATTGTGTTAGACTAACCCCTCCTGAAACTCTACAGGCGCCAACTTTTGGGGAGGCTTTATAATGGAGATGCAGAGGTCAAAGGTCAAGCTTACCTTTAAAAACATGATTTGCTATTATTGCCGTAACCTGTGCTATATGTAAGTACTGCATTAACTATTAACACATTTTTACAAAGGCAGCGTTACTTGCAACAGTGGCTCTAAACAATATCTGTTTGATTTCGGTTAACATCAAGTTATTAGCCGAAAGAAAGGTAATCTCAGAAGTCATTATATTTGTGTGCTTTGTAATAACACAATAAGACAAGGGACATATTAAGAGGATAAAGGGCTATTTTAATTCGATGTTGATTGATACTGTATATATACTGTAGCTACAGCTGGGAATTCTGTATTAAGTTCGCTGTGTGAAGATTGATCCAATATGGTGGAAGGCACACGTGCAGGGCCCTCCCGGGGCCTGTAACAGTGGCACTATATTGTTTTTCTGGCTACTGTAGCTTTGTACAAATTCCTGAAGCCCTGCGGGATGTTCCAAAAAAATGCAGTGGACAGTAACACACCAGCCTGCTACCGCAAATAGCAAAGCAGTTATTAATACACCAATTCAACAGCAGTTGTGCCCCAAATGAAAACCGGAGCATTGAAAGAGCGTATGTTTCCATGCTAGGCTCCAAGCTAGCTTCGCATCTACGCCATCACTCTTTATGGCCGTTGTTGTCTTATTGGGCGTGAAAATCATCGGTATACCTCAAAAGTCTACAGGGCAACAATTAGGAGCTCAGTTCAAGTTCAGTTAAATATCGTTCCCTCCAACCAATCCAAACAGAAACTCACCATCCAGGATAAATGGACACAATTTTCCACTATCCACATTGCCAAAGCACCATGCCAATCCACGGCTCTTGCTAAAGCTATTCTCCACACACAAGAAAGCTTACATTGGTGCTGTCCCATACATTAAATGCCACTTAGCTCAGATACTGTACAGTCGGACTATCCTTTTCACTAGGATCATAAACACCACTGACTTCTATGGCCAAAACATGGAGGATCACTTCACCAACAATAACCCATTGGTTAGGACACGTGGAAGGGCGCGCTAACAGAATTCCTCCCAAAAGCCCCTGGCTCGGCCGTCGTCCCCCGCCGCGC
The DNA here is from genome assembly GCA_036877585.1 of Botia kubotai. NCBI lineage: Eukaryota > Metazoa > Chordata > Actinopteri > Cypriniformes > Botiidae > Botia > Botia kubotai. The sequence goes on along the minus strand of JAZGTI010001012.1, from coordinate 10,592 downwards.
TCGAGAACCGTTCTCTCCCTCTTGCACATGTTTTTACTGAAATTTTCTAAAAACAATTTACCCATCCAGACCCAGCGTGGTTTTAATCGAACTCATTTTCCTTAAAATCTTCAAAAATGAAGGGCAGTGAAAACCACTCATACTCACTATACCAACTCAATTCTTAAGAACTGCTTTATATATATATATATATATATATATATATACATACACACACACACATGTATACAATTTACCAGGTTACATGTATACACCAAACATTGAGGACACTCTATGTTTGTGATGCTAACTTAATTCAAAGGTAAATCTGACAAATTTATAGGCTAATGTCATTCTATAAAGTCAAACCTCAAATATTTAATAAAGTACGCTAATAAACATAGCCATCATACCCAAATCAGGCCCATATGAGCATCAAATCTAATCGCACCTGGCACGCACAGTAGCCCTTAAAACTTAAGCAACTTAAACATTACACCCTTGTCACAGAAAGGGTTAAACATTCTCTTATTGAATTACTGAAACAGTATTATCTAATATCCCTGCAGAGAAAAAGAGGAACTCAGGAAGTCTAAGTTTTGAATTTAATAACGTGGCCTCAGAGCAAAAGTGCTACGCAGTTTATAAGTCCTGCTAATAGAACGTCGTCAGGGATTTTTCCTGTTTTGTCTTCACGTGACTTACGACTGCCGGTCACTATGACCGATGGAATTCCACCGTGTGTTTTTTTCACTCAGGTAATAATGTGGAACGTTCGCTCTTTGGCCTTCAGTTCTGTAAGGTTTTCATCACGATAGGAAATACCAGGAATAAACTCTGACCCTCATTGCTTGAATGGCAAATGCCAGCTACTGTGAGGGACTTGTTTAAGCACACGGTATGTTTCATGAATCCACTTAGAATTGTGACCGAATGACCCTAAATTTTATTAATCACTTATTCGAGCCTATAACCCCAAATGTAATAACATTTTTGTAAAAGTTTATGTATGTAATGACACCTTTAGTCAACATCTGGTTTTGGCGCGGGTCCAAGTAAAAGTATCATTTCATTTTGCTTCTAAATTGATCAATAAACCGTTTATCTTTCTAATTTTCTAATTGTAAATAAATAACAAATTGAAACTAAATGTAGTCACTAGATTCCACAAATACAAAAATTATAAAAATTCTACAAGACGCAACCCAATTCATACAGTATTTACCCAGAACTGCCCTTTCAAAGCCCCCCAAAACTCATGCTTTGAATCAACAAATAAAAAAGGAGCAAATTACATAAATAAAATTCCAACACATAGTCTAAATGAAGGGCCTAAATGAAAAGAAAGAGTGAGAAAAGGAAACTGTGAAAATATGGCAGGCCACATGAAGGAAGGAACGGAGAGCAATGGGTTGAAGGACCACAGAGACGATCTCATTACAGACTAACACGCAGCAGCTGCCCTCCTCTCTCGCCATCTCGCGCTTTTTATTTTCCAGACGTTCTCCGTGCTGCTCAGAGTGTTTTAAATCAGACACTTCTCTGGAGGCAATATGATTTCTTTTATTGTCCCTCAGTGTTCCTCCGACTGTCTGACCCTTGGTGACCTCTGCGGCTCCCCCGTCGCTGTGGCAACACTCTTTGTTCCTGGCCATCTCCGATCCCAGGCGTATGGAATACTGTTAACAATCCCAATCCGAGGGATAATCATTGAAGCAGCTTCTATAAATATTGTTTTGAGCTTATTTTCTCTTTTTTGACTTTCTTTCTGGGATAAACAAACCTGATACTAAATGTAGAGGAAGTACTGATATTTATGAGATGACAGATCATTGGTTAGATCTGGAAGAGGTGCGGATGAGATATGAGGCGTTAAAAAGCACAGATACGGTAAAGGGGTCAGGTATTTCTTGTGTGGGAAACAGCACAAGGCATAACTTTAACCTCAGAGGGATGAGGTGGGATACTGGGCCGATATTTACAAGAGGAAAGAGTTTTGCAAGCCAAGTTCATACTTTTCTGCTTTGTAGCTTCCAAATGATTGTTTTAAGACAACATGAAATCAAAATTGACCCCATTTACTTTCTCAATAAATGTCCCAGTTGTTATTCCAAAGAGAAAAACTGTCATCGAGATGTATTAACTTTCTGTGTCTCTGGAAACACTTTTCTGTTCTGTTGACGTAACCAATGGCGTGCGGGCGAAAAAATTATATTAAGTAAGGCATAACGTACAGCCAGTCGTAATTATTGAAAAAAACCTAAAAAAGGATGACTTGTACATTTCTATAGTTATTACAAATCCACCTATACAAATAAATGTTGTAAAATGTAAACTAAATGTAAACTTGTCTTAGCTGAAATAAAGTAAAAAAAAAGGCATCATAAAATATTATGAAAAACATTTAACAGCTGTAGTATGTAGGAAATACCTGTCTAGGACAATGGTCAGTGATACAGTTCATCTTAAGTGTATTAAGTATAAAATTTGACCTGAGGACTGATAGATTTACAACTGAATAAAAGGCAATAGCATTATTTACTATTTATTTTGCCATTTGAAGCAAGTATCTAGCAAACATAAAATGACCTGTATTTATTTTTCATTGCTGAGAGTTTTGCTTCTGATCTATTTGATTCTAACAATGTTCGTTCATGGTAGATATTATACTGATTACATTTAAATGCTTTTGACACAAAAGCAGCACTTTCATATTCTCTGTAACTGTGTGCTAATTGGTGACTTGAATAACTCTTGGTCAATGACATAATGTACACCTAGAAGTCTGGAAATGAAGACATCGCCAGTATGACCTAAGACATAAAAGTATTCAGAGGAGGCAATGACGTACTGTCCCATAATGCAAGTTTGAACACTTACTTTTACTGCTATTAACCACATGGAACATTCACTGCTTGAATCCTTAGGGTGTTTTCCTCTGTCTTTTTAAATCAACATCAATTATTATTTTGTTTACGCTGTACTATGTCTAGTATATCTGAAAGCACGTTGGTATTTAACTGATATAAAACTTCAACGATTCTAAGTAATCGTTTAATCGTTTTAGCCAAAGTAACTTGGAAAAGTCACACTGCTGGATTTGAACCAACAACCTTTTGGTTACCAGCTCAAACCTACAAGTAACCCTAATGTCATATTTATTTCAATCTTTCTGCGGTGCTGGATTCTGCAGGAGTCTGCAGAACATTCTCAGAACCAGTTTGATTTTCCACTGATTTGTGACCTGAAGCATGACATAATGGACTATGGTACTACATAAACTGCCCACAAACACAGGGTGCACGTCCACTGAGTGTACGTCGTGCAACGACGCACCACACTGGCCGCTTCCAGTGCAGACGGCTTCGCTGATTATAACGGAGCGCACTAGTTTTGTTTTGCATTAGTCTGGCCAGACTGATTTGTTGTTGCTCTGAGAACCTTGGTGAGGACACTGACGTTAGTGGTTCCTGGTTCAAGACCAGCAGGTTTAAGGGGCCAAAGCAGAGCCAATTTTTCCGGCCTAGAACTGCCTTGTCTTTGGTGGAAAGGCGCGGAAACAGGCCAGATTGGGCACTGCTTCTGGCATTGAGGGATGTTATTCAATGTGTGTGGAACAATAATCATATTTAGTCCATTTGAAAAAGGAAAGACATTGAATTTCAGTAAAACCAACCAAAGTACAAATTCTGAGCTAAGCTTGTAGTTTATAGGTGTGTACCAAGGCGGTATTTCCAGGGGAGAGCCATTCATTAGCATTAGGCCATTCATCTTAATGCTAGCCCATGACCTCCTGGAAGTATGCAACCTATTTTTGCAATTTTGCTCTGGGATGAAAGCTTTGAGCCAATCACCTAAGCTAAATTTTCTGTGTGACTAATTATTTTGGAGCCACATAAAAATGATGTCATGACATGTTGACAGCACTGATTGGCCGATGGCACTGCAAGAACACGCACAGTCCCGAGATGGTTACCAGGGACAATTCTGAGCTGTGATCTCAAAGGTAATAAATGGGGGAAAAACAAGACCGTTTCACGATTTTAAGAGTCCAGCGACTCCTGTTGTATGCTCAGGTCCTGTATCCTAAATTAAACCATTGATAATGATTCTAAAATAAATGTTTTAATGCAGACTAATTATGCTGGTACACATGTTTTGTCTGATTCACCTTCCAGATACAAAAGTTCCAGAACCTGAAGTTCTATGACTTCCCTTGTCTTTAGTAATTTGTCAGGCTTTGCCGATTTGTCTTCGGAAGAGCTTCATGAGAATCCAAATTTCACCTTGGAACCACAGCCTGGGATGCAAAACGAGAGGAATTTTTGCAGTTTGTGTCATGGATTATAAAGATTTCCATAGCCCCACTATGTGATTTGAAGTAGAAAGCAGGGAACACGCAGCACCCTGCGTCGAAATTTAACGGCACACGAAAAACTGATTGCTTCTCCAGATGGAACGTTCATATGAGAACCTGCGAGAGATTTACACTGAACGAAATCTAAACACTATTACAAATGACCAATACAGAAAGAGGGGGAAACCTGATACCGCTACTTGCACCCAACAGTAAAAGAAATGGTTCTAGTGCATTGTTGGATAATACATGGAAACATGTAGCTTAGAATGAAATATGGGTTTTATGAAACAGATGAATCCAATCTCTTTTCAACAGTGATGAAAGCAATGCAATTTTTGACAGTAATACTGTGTTTTCAATCTTTCTAATGGCTACCTTCCAAAATCAGCGCCAATGTTCCGGGGTAATACGACTGGAGGAAAAGATGCACATTTGTCTGCGGCTAGTGAAGTCCAGCTGAAAGGCAATCAAGAGCAGTGCGGAGACCCATCTTTAAAAGTCCAGCAGGGACAAGCTGTGCCGTTTTTGTTCTGACCGCACAAAGATTATGCGAGCTTGCTCACCGACAGGACGTCCAGCACTTAACATGCACGGTGTGTGGCGTGCTCCTCGGCCACAGATGTGTTTGTGTTGGGCCTGTACTCACACGCTTTGGTTTGCCTTTCTTTCCCTGTGCCATTGTAAGGCAGGGAAGGTCCAGTTAAAGAGATGCGATGAGCTTATCCGCGTTCTATTCCAGGCACGTCTCACCGCAAAGCAAAGCGGTGGAGCTGATACTCCCTGTGATGAAGGGTTTGGAGGCAACTTTGTTTGGGGTTAATGTAACACCATCTTCCCGGCACAAAGTGCGGTGCGGGCCAATCACGAGTTGAGCAGAAATGAGTCACCAGCTGATTTTTGGAAGCCCGATGTTGGTCATTCTATACCAGAGTGATGCCAGCGTGATATGAACGTATTAGACTTGTTGTTGAAGGTTTGGCGTTTTTCATGCCAGGCCATGTGAAACATTCCGTAACATTCCGTAATTTAAAGGAATGGGTATTCCAAAAAAATTAATGTTTTTTCCTGTCACGTTGTTGCAGACTTAAAAAAAAAGGTAGAAATGTTCTTTCCATACAATGATGTGAAATTCCTGATGAGAATGTCTGTCAAGTTCAGTTTTATGAATAAATGTAGTTTTTTTATAATATTGTATGGCTTTGATAGTCTATAGCTTAAGTCAATATTCTCTGATGTTTTCTTTGATGTAGCTCATGTCTAGCTCACGTCTGAGTCTGGATGTTGACATTGGCTCAACATGAGCTTGATGATAGTGTCTTACATTTGTGTTCTTCATAAAGCTTTAGATGTCATGGACCATTGACGTATATGGACAATTTTAACGAGGCTTTTGAGGTGTTTTGTGGACTTTCAAGTCAATGCAACATGTTGTTCTGTTGGAAAAGCAGCGAGAAGGTTCGTCAGAAACTTCTACTTTGGTGTTCTGTGGAAAATAACAGCAAGCCAAATATCAGGGTTGGGACAAGATGCCGATGAATAAATAATGTCCCAGAGTCCCAATGCTAAAAGCAACAGTAAACAGAGAAACGATTACTGACTACTCAATCTTTCAAGGGAGACAAAATATAATAAATAGCACACACACCAGAGGACATAATATGGAAATGTGCTGAAATAGGGTACAATGGAAGCGATGATAAACAGCAGGTGTAGACAATAAACAAGGGAATGACATTTTTGGGATTTCCGCCCATTCGGTAGTGGTCATCCCAATGGCCTATTCTCTGAAACAAGGAAACTCATATAGAGACTCAGGGAATAGGGATCACACATTGCTGTGGTTTGGAAGTCGCTCCAGTATCTCCACATTTCCATGGAAGGAGCGAGATAAGATTTCACAATGTTTTGTCAAATGTTTTGCCAGTGGTTTCTACTATTATCTTTTCATAGTTTTGTTATTGCATAATTATTGTATAATTTACGTAAACACCTCTTAAGCTCATAGCTTGTGAGAACAATCATGGCATTGTTTGAAAGTTTCCAGGGCCTGCACCCTTCTATAACATATTTCAACACACCATTCAAAATGAGTCGGCCTAATCCTGCTGGTATTGTAGAAGCCGAATGAATGACCCTGTGAAGGGTGCTTAACAGCTAATTTGGAGCAGAGCCATAGTACCAAGTATATTTACTTTATTAGCTACAGGTTTTCTGTGTAACAAAGCTAAATGTAATACAGGAAGCAAGAATGACAAATAGTTACAAATAGTAAATGACATCTTGATCCTCTTCATTGAGTCATAATCACAGTGAATAAGCTAAAAATTTTCCATATTTAGAAAGATTATGGATGAGAATGAAAATTGATAGGTGACAATGAAATTATGGCTTAAGAGATTGTAATACTAACAAAAAAGTGGATCTAGAAGCAAAAAACATTTGTTGGCTTATACAACTCAAAGTTTAGAATTTTGTCGTACAAAATCATATTTTAACAAATCTGATCCAAACCACATTCATATGTGGTTTGAAATCTGTTTAAAATCTGATTTTTGTCAATGTGTTTCAGTTCTGAACTGTCACATTGAATTTCAAGTTCTTCGCCATTTGGGACACGTGTGTGTACTGTAGATCGTACACAATGTCGTACTGTTACTATTTTTTTCCAGAAGGTTTCTGCCTGAAATTTCAAAATATTTCTGGGGCCACGATATTGTATTTACCTGTTATTTTCACCCAAGCAAATGAAGTGTACATTTTTTTGTACACTGGATCAGCACTACAATAAAGCAAAGGGATAATAGACATGGCAGCTGTATGGGTTTCAGTGGTTCTCCATCTATATGGCCAGATGCCAGTATAAAGTGATGGGCAACAGGGAGAAGTTGGCATAACTCCAGCCTATAACATGAGCAGCCGGCTGAGTTCCAATCCAGCTGGGAAGGAAAAGAAGTCAAATGGTCCTATAACCTGGGTCACCCTCTGCCCACTGCAATCTGCTGAAAGATTTATCAACACGTGCCTGGCCGCTGCAGTTTAATGTCTGATACGCACTGTTTCCTCCCTTAGATATCATTTTCTCTTGGACTCACTGCACTTGATTTTATTGCAGTTTGCAAAAGCAACTATTATTGCACATCTGCTGAACTTAAAATTAGATGGTATGATTTAAAGGAACAGTACACCAAAAAAAATCAAATGGTACTTTGAGGAAAAAATGATAAATCTTTCCTTCCAGCAAACAACAAAAAAGTGTTTTGAGATGGTCCGATACATTTTTTTCCCAGTTCCACAGCCAGGACTATGTGCAAACATTTGTTTCAAAACATAGAACAGACATCTAGCAAATATTCACAAACTGTTTGTTTGTTTGACTGTTGATTTCAATTTTAAGGTTCAGTTTGAGAACTAGATCTGCTGGACTTGTGAATGAATCACTCAGACTGGTTTGTTAACAGGATCAATGAATCTTTGAAATGATTCAAAGTTTTCATATATGAATCAGATGTTCCTACTTTTCTTATAAGTGGAAAACACAAGTGACAGATGAGTTTGCAATGTAACAAACTCATAATATCTCTTACTGGACTTGTGGCCTGTGACCCATCAGTTACGAATCACTTTTGTATGCTGTTTCTTTAAATTCATTCGTACGAGCATAAATCTGATACATGTACTCTAAAACGTCTTATACCATTATTGAAAATGAAACCATCTTGGTTTTGGTCCTCAAGCCATAGCACTTCCAAAATGATTTGAGATGTTTCCTCTCATTTTAGGTCTGCTCTGTATACCTTTCAAAAGCAATAACGTCTCCTGCTACTGCTAGCCAGCCACCACAAGACATAACCAACTAATTATGCAACATCTTATATAGGCTGATTGTCTACAGCACCCTGATTACTGAACAGGAAATACACTGAACTACACAATACCGCAAATGGCAAGCAATGTCATGTTCTATGGGAAGAAATGAACAAAAACATATTACCGTGCTACTGCTATATGCTAAGATGTCAGCACTTACTGTACTGAAACACAAGGAATCTAAGAAATCAAAAAATTTGGTGGATTATTTACAATTATGTATAGTCGATAGTAGTGATGGTAGTATAGTTAGTTAAAAACAGGGACTAGCTATTTAAAGCTTTTAACCAGATATTGGCAACTCATTAACTGAAACCATAATTCCACTGCTGGGCTAGATACAATCTGTTTTTTTATCATAACTATGGTAACTAATTGTGATTTGAATACTATATTTCTGGACACACACTGTGGATTGTGCACTGTGGATTGTGTCACATGAACCATAATTACATTTGTCTAATCTCCTAGATGGTTACTATCATTTTCCATCAAATACTACATTTAAACTATGCCTCCTATGCCGGGACTATAGTAACATTTCACAGGGGTATTTTATTTGCATGCGTTGAGACATTCATGGAGCTGTTAAATGAGGCCTGACACAAGAACAGATAAAGCGAGACGGACGCAGGAAAGTTTCTGTGTACTGTGAGGTTCTGTGGGGGTGAGCACTGCACCTGTCCAGATCTCTGACAATGTCTCCATTGTTCATCACTGCTCACCTGTCCATGGCCAGAGGGGCAGAGTGACAGACCTGAGTTACCCTGGATTCCAGGGCCCCGCCTCTGCGGCCCCATAACCTTGCCCATAATCCCTCCATAACAACATGTCAGTACTTAAACTTTTGTTCTCCTCTGCACCCTGACCACTGTCTATCATCCTCCTCTAATAAATGTGAGTTATTATCATTTAAACCAATGTGTTATTAGTTATATCTATACTATACTAGATATACTATGTCTAGTATAGATCTATGCTAGATCTATACGGTACTGGAAGACATACAGACTAAATCTCACAAAAATGTCCAGGGCACATTTCTCTCCTGGCATTGACTACATAAATAATATTTTGCAGAACGAATTTAAATTTAATTAACCAAACAATGATTAAAACTTACAAAGTTTAAAACTAAAGACTATTTAAAAGATTGCATTTTCATGACAATATTTAACACTGTTACTCTCAATGGTGATTGTCATTAGTGTCATGAAGTATTGTTTCTTAATTACATGACAGATACTGTAACATTTTCTTATTTGATGCAAATTCTTTTATCTGCATAAACAACAAAACAAATGCCACCACTATGTATAGATACTTTAATAATTTAGCAATAATTCATATTATAGAAAATATTAAATGTCCTATGATGTCATGTTTTGTTTTTGCTTTATGATAATGAAAATTGGGCTGAAAATTGGGCTGAAAATGTACTTAACAGTCATGAAAATAAAATGACAAATCATAATGGCTTTAAAAATATGCTTATCTTGAAGCATTTGATCAGAACACGTTCTTGACTAGATTTACCCATAGAGAGGATAAGAAACATTCTTGCTATCACACATACACTGCTGAGCCATTTATTTGATGCGTTTTTATTTCAACAATGTAATAAAGACATTCCCAGGCCAATGTTAGAAGGGCAAAACAGATGCTTTCTCAATGTTTACGATGTAGAATGCATGCGTATCCGCTCGTTTTACGTTCATCAGATGTTTGTACGCATACAACGTGCTTAAAATACATCGCAATGCTTTACAGATGATCCACTCTTTTATAGGCGTCTTTTTAAAAATGCATCAAAAGAAATATTGAATGTTTTTTAAATATAGCCGATGGTGAAAAGAACCAACTTGTTGCATACAGTACAGATAAGCACGTAACACTGTTTAGCATCTGCTGTCTTGACAGACATGTGAAAACACATCCACGCCAAGATCTGTGTGTTTGCACACAGCGTACACCTCATGTCCTCCTGACCACAAC